>PVIA01003896.1:0-153656 GCA_004024845.1 Tonatia bakeri | reverse complement strand
AGGTCGCCATCTTTCCGAATCCCACATTTTTTTCAATTACAATTGACATTCAATATTATTTTGTGTTAGTTTCAGGTGTACAACTTAGTGGTTAGACAAGCATATACTCTACAAAGTGGTCCCCCCAATATTTCAAGTACCCACCTAGCATGACACATAGTTATTACAATATTATTGACTATATTCCCTATGCTGTACTTTACATCCCCACAAATATTTTGTAACTATTAATCTGTACTTCCCAATCCCCTCATCTATTTCACCCAGTCCCCCAACCACCCTCCCCTCTGGCAACCACACGTCTAACCTCTGTATCCATGAGTATGCTTCTGTTTTGTTTGTTCATTTATTTTGCTCTCTAGATTCCACATGTAAGTGGAATCACATGACTCCATCTTTTTAATTAATGACTCATTGTCAGCTAAAACAGGTTGTAGCAACCCCAGAGCCACCTTCTGACCCAGGAACGGTGTACTCTCGGAGTGGGAAGGCAACATCCAAGCCCTCTGATCCAAAGTCCTTCTACATCAATCATGAAACACCTGTCCTTCCTCTGCTGAAAGTTCCAGGCGTTGGAGCAGGGGAGATGGGACCCTCGCTGAAGGGGCATCTTAACCGTTAGACAGCAATAAAGAGAGCTTTACATGCATTTCTCATTCCACCCGCCTCCACCCTTGACATGGATAATGTGTTACCTTTTTGTAGGAGAGAAAGCAAAGTCTCCTGCATATTGAGCCCAGATCGAGCTCCTTCGACTATCATTCACATGTCAGAGTTTGTCCTTCGGAAACACAAGATGATAGCACCCTCCATGGAGATGTGAACGGCCACTATGAGGATGACAGCTTTCTTGGTCCCTCTCAGTCCCCTCCACCCACGATAAACACCCTCAGGTCCCTCCACTCTCCTCTAAGCACACAGTTGTCATCCATTCGTGGACACAAAGTTGCTCCCACACTGGGAGAGCTGGAGCTGGCCAATGAGGCCCCTGGCCACCCCCACAAATGTGAGGGAACAGCTTCCAGGGACTCAGAGCCTCAGCCCAGTTGCCAAAGCGGAGGGTGCCCATCTCCGTCTACTGAACCGTCCATGCTGAGCAAACTGACGGTTTCTCAAAGGCCACCTGAATTGGCTCCTTCTCCGCCTCTCCCTTCTTAGGCCTTCCCTGAGTCAGAGCACTGAAAGTCACCGTGGACTTCTCTCTCTCCCTTGCCTACCGCATTGGCCAGTCACTCAGTCCAACTGACCCTCACTCTCACCACCCCTCGCCCCTACAACCCCATTACTGCTGTCCTCTTCATACCCTTACCACCCCTTCCTTGCGTTTCTGCTCTAGGCCTCTAGCTGATCACCCTCTCCCTTCCATCCTTCACCCCGCAACCCTAGTGATCTTCTGAAGGGACCAATGTAATCATGATTCCTTCCTGCTTAACATCCATTAAGAGCTCCTCAAGGAGTTTTGGAGAAAACGCAACTTAGCCTGGCCACCAAGGGCCCCCACCATCTGCTCCTGCTGCTTGCTGACCACCTCCAGTGACCTGCAGCTTCCTGAATATGCCCTCCTTCTCCTCCTCTGCCCACCAAACTCCTGCCCTTCCTTCAAGACCCAACCCAAGTATCTTCTCTCCCTCACATCTTCCCTGACCTTTCTGCTCTCAAGACAGAGGTAATTGTCCCCCTCTTATTCCCACAACCACACCTCACACTCACTCCACTGAAGCACTCCTGAAACTACACTGTAACTACAGGTTCACACATCTGGCTCCGCCAGTAAACAACTGAACTGTGAGGAGGTGGTTTCTGTGCCGGGCCTTGAGTAATGGATGGATCTGCACCAAAGGGAGACGTGGAATGACCACGTGAGCTAAGTCCTGGCATTTGGCCCCCAGGGAAGCAGCAGCCCAGAACAAGGCCCTGGCCTGGGTGGGTTTAACTGTACAAGACATTATTTAACAATAGGCACCACTCAGCACATTTCATGTTCCAGGGACTATGTGAAGCTCTTTACCTGCATTACGTCATTTGAAAGGATTGAGTGAGTTAATCTATATGAAGTGATTAGCACAGTGCCTGACACAGGGTAGGCATAAAACAAATGTTAGTGATAAAAGTGACAGATACTTAGGGGGCGCTTCTTATGCCAGGCAGCATGCCAAGCCCGTCCCAGGCATTGCCTCACTTCTCACAACAAACCTGGAAAGAGAGTATACATATTTGTCCCCATTTACAAGAAAAGATGTTGAGTCTCAGCTGAGCTAAGTGGTCAGCACAGAAGTAATGGCCTTGGGTTTCCAGCCCAGATCATCTGCTCTGGCGTCCAGGTTCTCCGAGTCTCCAGTACAGCAGAGTGCCGGCTGGTCCCCAGAGCTCGCTGGGGAAGAAAGCAAACCAGGTTCTTTCAGGACAGAGCCTGATGAGATGTCCAGGAGAAACACGTGGCACTAGGAGGCTTCCTTTTCTGTCCCACTTGGTTTAATATCACATTTTACATACCACCCTCCATGGGACACAATTCATAGGAAGTGATGTAGACAAGTTCCTCTTGATTTCTTCTGCGTGCCAAGTATCGATGCCTTCCTTCTGGGCTAGCATCACAATGTAAGTTGGAGTCAATCTCCTGCTTCACACAGCTCAGCAAACTGAGATCCCAACAGTTAGAGTGATCACAAGAGCTAAGACACAGGGGTCAGTCCCTCAGCCGATCTGGGTCTCATTCTTTTGGCTGCATACCAAATGATAGTGGCACAGTGCCCTTGGTGCCGTGAAGTCCCAGTTCTGCCAGGTGCTAGCTCTGTGACGTCTCAGACCAGCCATTTAGCCTCTCTGAGCCTCAGTGTTTTCACCGATGGAACAAGGCTGAGAGGTTCCTCCTCCCAGGGCTGTGGTCAGAATCAAATGGATGATGCGTGCCCCCACATTTGGGGATCTGTAAAATGTTCTCCAACTGCTGTCTGTTAGCAGTTAGCTCAGACAAAATTCACTGGGCCTTGAACTCTGTAGCCTCTCCATTTCCATTGAATTGCACTATGTTCAAGGTTCTTCCTGCCCCCCAACATCAATTGGGCTCATTCTAACTCAATCCATGCCGATCAAGGGCAGGGCTGTCTCAGAACAATCAGTCCCACGCCATGGCGGCATCATGCTGGGTTCCCAGTCAGGTAGTGTCTGCCA
The DNA here is from genome assembly GCA_004024845.1 of Tonatia bakeri. NCBI lineage: Eukaryota > Metazoa > Chordata > Mammalia > Chiroptera > Phyllostomidae > Tonatia > Tonatia bakeri. The sequence goes on along the minus strand of PVIA01003896.1, from coordinate 150,485 downwards.
AGCTCTGAGTGGGAGCCTCACCCTCACTCCCAGGCTCCTTCACATTTTCCTTTCAAAGATATTGTCCCTTCACTTGTAGTCCACAGGTGCTGGATGACGAAGCCAGCAGGTTGTCTATAGAGTTTCTTCCAGGGAGAAAAAGGCTCAGCCATCTCTGAACTTCTTTTTAAAAAAAATCCACCTTGATTTTCTTTGCCAAGATCTATCTTTGGGTGGCATAAGGTGCTTCTGAGTCTCCATGAGCATCGTCATCACTGAATAAAGAAGTGAAAGAAGGAAGCAGGGGTGAGAGAACCGCATGGTTCATCCACAGTGGGCCAGGCTCCGGGGCCCGAACTAGAAAGGGCTGAGAGAGAGGAGGTGCAGTAGCACTTGCACACATTTCAGGGGCCAAAGAGCTTTTGAAATCTAATAACTTGGGGGAAAATATTCACCATGTCATCTTAAGGGGCACAAAATTCCATGCAAAGGAAAATTGAAGGATTCAAATATCACTGCTAATTCATCTCCCTTTAAGCCTATAGAAGACATATCTCCATTTACCCTGGCTGTCCCTGTTGGAAGCTCCCACAGAATTTTAAAAATGGATGATGTGAATGTTAGAAAAAGCTTGAGTTTTCCACTAGCTTTAATTTAGGGAATGTATTACCTGGCCATGTAGTGACCACATTTTTTTTTATGAGAAAATATTTGATCTCCAGGGGATCCAGGCCTCATGCAAGGATTTTCACCATGTCACTTCCCCTTGACCCGTGAGGACTGGCCTGATTCTTCAAGACAATTTGAATGACATGATAATCTTCATGGATCCACATGTTTATCCATGATCTGATCCACCTACCTTTCCAGTTTCTTCTCACCTCCCATCACTCTAATCAGAGGGATGTGCACCCTGTACCCACCATACTCCTTCCTGCCCACGTTTAAGCTTTCTGCTTATGCCCCCAAAGGTCCTCCTCCTCCCAACAGCTCAGTGTACCCAAGCCTGGCCCATCCTAAAGCCATCTCTGATAACTTCCACTACCACCTACTCTGACTCCAAGCTAGAAGTAATAACTGAACTCCAAGAAGAAACAATAATGACAATTATTATTATTACAGCTTAATTTTCTTGAGCTGAGTGCCAGGCACTTTCCAAGCTCTCACTCATTTACTGCTCTACCAACCTCTTCATGAAGGTGTAACTGTGATTTATCCCCATCTCCCAGGGGAGAAAACTAGACTTAGGGAGGTTATGCAAATTGTCCAAGTTCATGTAGTTGGTAAGCGTAGGAGTCAAGAGCGGAACTCAGGGTCTAGATCTAAGTCCATGGCATGTTGCCTCTCCCAAAGACATTGCGTTCATCCCGGACCACTTCCCACCTTGCACTAGAGTTACTGTGCACTTGTTTTGTAATCTTTTCAGGATTATAATTCAGTGGGCAAAGACCATGCATGATTCTTCATACTTCCAACAGCACTGAGCTCTCAGGTATAAATAAATGAATGAATAAATGAGAAAATGTACATCAGATTAGAGAGTTGAGGCAACTTTTATAAACATTAAAAAGATGTCATGTCAGTAAACAATCATTAAGCACCAACCATGTGGCCCACATTCTCATGGGCTCTGGACCTAGAGTCGAAGCAAAGGTCCATTGGACTCTTAGATGTTCTGCAAATTCCTCCTTTCCAACCTTTAAGACCCAGTTGTCTTTTGAGAACTGATTCTCAGTCTCCTAGCAGCTTCTCTCCTCATTATTGCTTGGCAAACAATGTGATTTATGCATGAGACACACACATTAAGATGCAATGTACTTATTCCAACTGTCATAACTACTAAATTGAATTGAATGGCAATCCACTGATAGTTCAACCTCTGCAGAAAAAAGAAACCAGCCCCCCAAATAATCAAGTCAACGGTACTTTAGAGACATTGCTGGAAACAACTGTACAAACAGCAGGGAAGGTGAAGTCATGACTGTCATTTATTAACATACGGAGTGTTGGTGTCGGCGCTGACATGAAGGCCACAGAAATGTGAAGCTAATTTTTCCAGACAGAATTTCTAACAAATACCTTTGATTGTCCCTTTGTCTCTATCCTTCACTAAAGATAGGCAATTAGCTGCATTTGCAATATTACAAGCAAATGAAATTGGGTCTCTGCCCAGCCCGCCTACAAAGGACTTCTACAGTAATAAAAATAATCAATTGAATTCTTCATTTTCTGCTGGGTCCATGTGATTTCCTTAATAAAGTCAATGCAGATTGTAATTTGCAGGAAAAAAATAAATACCAATTGCATGAGGCGTGAAATTTCAGTCCACAGAAATGTCATCTTTTTTTACAGAATTTTGTTACAAGGGCATGTGGCTTGCACAACTGCAATAGGCCTCAGGTCTGGTGCCCAATTTTTTCTTTCACAGAATGACTTATACTTTGTCTCCCAAATGTGTCTTCTGTGTTTCTCCTTTTGTACCTTTGCTCTTCAGCAGTTAGCAAGGGAAAGCAGCTCAAATAAGATCAGAAGACCAATGTTAAATTCCCAGCTTGGCCATTCACTAGCTTAATGACCTTGGGCAAGTCATTTAACCTACATGGGCCTCCATTTGTTTATCTCTGAAATGAGGCACACACATATGAAATTGCCTAGAATCTAAGTTCCAAGGCTCTTAGGACAGTGCCTGCCCATAGTAGGAATGCAGGACATGTTGCTTGACCAAATGAATGAATGAATATCTCACACAGTATCTGGCATGTGGTCAGCACAAATTGTTACTTAAAAACTAACAATCTATCCCTCCATCTCAACACCCACCTTTTTCCTCTTGGCCCAACAAAACCTTACCCATTCCTAGCGTCAAATTCTGCCTCTTTAAAAAGTCTTCCTAAGACCACACTAGCTAAAAGTGATCTGACTTCCCCAATAACAACTCCTTTGTTGCCCATAGCTTCAGCTAGAATCTAAGCTCGTGATCTTGTATCATTGCTTCTCATCTCATAAGGGATTTCTTAGCTTCCCACAAGCTTTATGGGCACAGGTCCAGAGTCTGATTCCTGAGATTCCTATACCTCCTGGGAAAGTTCATGGCACACCATGAATGCTCCATAAATATCCAGATTGACTGACGTGGAGAAAGCCAAGGCCTCGTGCAGAGGGCGAAGTGCCCACGGAGTTCCCACCCCTGCTCTTCAGGGGCCACAGCACCAACCCTTGCAGCTCTCAGCTGAGGACACTCTGTCCCTAAAGACTTCTCTTCCATGGACTGTTCACTCCACTTTGCAAAAACCTTTCCCATTTGTGAGAAACCTCGGGCTGAAAGGGAGACAGCATGGCACTATCTCTCAAATTTTAAACTCTACATATATTTTTTAACAATTAATGACACACCAATGTCCATGGAGCCAATGATTGTACTTCTAAATATTTATCTTACAGATTGACCTGCACGTGTATGGAAAGACATATTAAGGATATTCATTGTTGGGTTATCTATAGTAGCAAAGACTGGAAATAATTTACATGACTAGTAACAGGGAACTGGATAAATAAATCATGGGATATCCACATAGAAGAACATTACGCAGCCTTAAAAATGAGTGATAGATCTGTATGTACTGATGTGGAATATTCTTCAAGACATATTAAGTGAAAAGTCAAGATGCCACCCATGTGACTGGCCTAATATAACTTACGTCAAAAGAGGACATGTACACACGTGTGCTTGCATGTGCAGAAAGTGACTCTCAGACAGTGGCTATGGCTGACAGTGGAGGAGGGGACAGGATGGCCCGGGGTCAGAAGCAGGGGGAGGCTTATCCCTGTGCTTTGTATTCCCGTTTGTACAGACAAAATTCTTTAGCAAGTACATGCGTTATCTTTCTCTTCTTTGCCTTTTTTGAATTTTATTTATTTTTAACAAGGTAATGCAGTCACATGTATAAGCTTACAAAAGATACAAAATGGTATGGTAAAAAGCATCCCTCCCAGAGCAGCCCCCAGCCTCCCAATGTCTGCCACAGAGGCAACCACCTTTCTTCTGTCCCCTTTTAGAGGTAGTCTGTGCACTGCAGGCATGCTCTTTAGAAATAACCACAATAAAGTGAACTGGGGAGACGCTTCTGTCGACCTCATCTCACCTCCCCAGCCAATGCTCTATCCCACTCTTCCTGACACAGTCAAGTCAGCCTTTGGACAGGCTTGTCTACTTGTGTGGAGTCATAGGAGGAACTTCCTCAGGCTTTACAGTCAGGCAGACCTGAGTCTTCAATAAGTTACCTACCCTCTCTGGGCCTCATTATGTAATGTATGAAGTGGGCAAGTAATACCTATCTCTTCGGCTGTCAGGATAAGAAACAGTTCGTGAAAAGCAGAGGGTCACTTAGCAGGCATGTGGTGCAGCTGTGGCACCAGAGCTCCAGGTCCACTTCCCTCCCCTGCCCGGGCCCCTTCACACTGAGCAGGGTTCCTGCAGGCAGCGGGAGACCACAAGACTCCTGGACATCCCCTCCCGCCCCCTGATAAGTATATCATGTGTTTCTGGGTCAACATTCTGTGGTAAACATCCATGGCAAATGGAAAACTTTGTGGTGGGTGTTATGCTAATGGTCAATAACCAGTCCTTCCCCCTGGTTTGGGAACTTCTGAAAGGGTTCAGGATTAAAAACCAGGGAATCTCTCTGTGACACCTGACCCTACCACTAACGGGGCCTCCTTGAGTGATTCCCTTCTCACTGGGGTCTTGCACAGATTGGGTGCATGATTTCTCAGACCCTGACCAGCCTTACAATTTCACGTCAGTAGCTCATGTTACGGAAGCCCTTCACTCCTGGGATGGTAGTTGGGTGAGTCTCTAGGAGGTGAGTGTGATTTCCAACCCACACTCTGACCGCCTGACTTACAAAATGATGTGGGTATAAAACAGGCATTTACTAAATGCTTCAAAGCTAACCAACTGAATCCTTCAAAAAGGGAGCAAGTATTTTAAATTATCTTTAATTCATTTTATCATTACTGAAATGAATTGCAAATCTAGAGGTTCAGAGATAACACTCCCTCCAGGTTACTAAAGATTAAGAAGTGATCACTGGTAACAGGTTTGGTAGAACACAAAGTGGTAGTTGGGGAGAGTAGTCTACGATTCCCTCCAACTCCAGGGGACCTGATCTGATACTTGACAAGTAAGCAGTTGACACATTGGCACTGCCATTTAGAGAGACTCCTATGGTCCTGAAGACAGAAGAGAATTTTGCACCTGGCAGGGGTTTCCCAGAAGCACCACACACACACACACACACACACACACACACCACTGGTGTGGGTAAGGTGGGAGGGGGCCCTGTTGTCCCTTCCTGTGTTTCTCTCACTGCCATATCGCCATCCAACATTCGTACTCCACTCCCAAAAGTAAACCACAGGTATAAAGCAGAAAGCTGGCTTGCCACCTATTTTTTAAGTAAACTTGGGGAGTGAAAGAGCACAGCTTGCTGCCTCCAAGAATACCACGCTCATTGAATAAAATGTTCTCTTAGCAAGTTGTCCTAAATCAATTTTTGTAAATGAGTCCTCTTTTTTTTCCTACATAGTATTGATAATTTAATAGCTCTTCAAAAATTGCTATAAAAGCAAGAAAACTGAGTATTTTCTAATATATTCTCTGGGATATTTATCTGTTAATCAATTATCTTAATTCCCTCCATACTTAAGGGGGCATTTTTAAGTGACATTCCCAGCCACTCCAGATCACTCCTCAAATTTTATTGTCTGTTTTAAAATTTATGTCCCCCATGGCTTTCTTCCTGGGCACAGAGCTGTTTGGGAAAATTTCTATGGAGACTTTGGGTGAAGCTACAGTGGTGCTGTGTCTAGCCGAGAGGGCGGACCACTAAAACTCCAGAGGATCAGCCATCCAACCCTGCCTTCTGCCTGTCATTCTAACAGCACAAGCAGTTAAGCATGCAGGCCTGCCCCTAGGATCTGGTTCTGTCCTTGGCATTTCAACTCTTCTTTATTTCATATTATTCCTTCCAACTCTTGTGTATGATAGTTTGCTGGGCACCTTTCTGGGCACCAACATACAGAGAAAGTCATAGTCCTTGCCCTCAAAAGGAATTTACAATCAAAGGGAAGAGGAGACAAGCACATTTGACAAAATGCAACCTAATAGATGCTACTCCTAAAATGTGAGCAAAATGCTCAGGGACAATTCATTTTATTTATGTAACAAATGCTTATGTATCACTTACTATGGGCCACGCATAGTGCTAGTAAGAGCTTAAGCCTCATAACTCACTGAAATGGATGCTATTATTATCCCTTTGTACTGATGGGGAAACTGGAGGTACAGGGTGGGTAAGTAGCTTGCCCAACATCACACAGTAAGTAAGAGTCGCTGCCAGGTGCTGAACCCAGCATTCTGGCTCCTGAGCTCATGTTCCGACCTCTCAAAACACCTTCTCCCCCTCATTCAAAGATACTTGAATAAAATCAGCTGCAAATGGGGTATACTGAGACTTCTACAGAACACAGTAAGGAAGTGACATTTCCACTAAAACCTGACTGATGGACCGGTGTTAACTGGGCTAACAGGGAGGAAGCGGGTTTCAAGTTAAGGTTCCCGGCGGGGAAGGAGGGAGATGTGTTCTGGGGACTGATTAGCGCACAAAGCCACACACACCAGGAAACCCCTCAGTTCCAGCAAACTGAAACAGCTGCTCACCACGTACCCAGCCCAGGGAGATGTGGGAGGGGTGCTCCAGGTGAGGCTGACCCAAAGAATGGGACCTGTCCAAGCACATAAAAGGGGGAGAGGAGGAGCCAGGCAGAGGGATGGAGGCTGTCTCCTTTATTTCAATTTTATCCACTCCTACCCCATCCAAGGGATGATGCACTCTCTTCTGGCTGCTGCCTCCCCATGGGTCTCCTAGCTTCCACTCTTGCCCCTCCAGTCCATTCCACACACCAGCAGCCAGAGTCATCGTTGGATGATGCAAAGTTGATGCTGTCATTCCTCTACCCACACCTTTCAATAGATTCTTACTATTTCTGGAGAGCCAGCCACACGACAACCCTTGGCCTATAGAAAGTGTACTGAATGATACAGTCCCTGCCCACCTTTCAGCCACCCCTTGAGCTGCTTCCCTCCTTCCTCTCTACCCTCCTGCCAAGGTAGCTTTGGTTGCTAAATCAGGCAGGTCTGTGTAAACCAGGACTACGTAGGCAGATGGATTGCTTCAACTTACTATAAGCCCAGCAAATGTCCAAACTGTCGTGTATTCATTCATTGGTTCTCTCCTCTGTCCTCTCCTCTAAAGTAGATGTGACTCCTCAAGATAAAATCTTGGGGCTTGTGCACTCCCAGGCCCTTGATACTTGGGCATCGTGTGCAGTCAGTACTGGGGCATGAAAGTATGTTATGAGCACAGGCTCACAGTGAGTGTGGGAGAGGATGGCTCCTACCACCCAGCAGTCAAGAAACAAAATCTGTGGCCTGAGAAAGATGGAACCCAGGCCCACAGAAGCCAAAGAACTGGTTTTGCTTTTTGTTTATTTGTTTCATTTGTCAGCTGGAAGCTTGGGGTGTATTTACCTTCTTAGTGGAACCCCTTCTTAGATGCATTTAACTTGAAAGAATTCAACTACAGGTGCTTGGCAAACAAACCCCCCCAGTGAGCAGCACAAGAGGGGGAACTAACAACAGGTAGTAAACCTGGGGATGGCTCCACTCACTGGGCCGCTTGGTGAGCACGTGTCCACAGTGGGGGTGAAGTGGGAGATGGGGCACATTTTCCTCCTGCATCTCCCTCGTCCTGGGAGTATCTTGCTGCTCCAGGTGTGATGCTAAGGTACAGAGACACATGTTACATGACCCAGCCCCTGAACTTAAGGAAACTCCTTCATCTGATGGTCAACTGGGGAAAGTCCGATGAACACCATACTTTGTGAGTGATGAAGAGATTTTCAATGGTGTTCCAACTGCACATTTTCGCTTGAGTCCCAGCAGTTAAGTGACCTTAAATCTATAAATGACTTAACCTGCAGAACTTCGATTTCCCTCTTGTGTAAATGGGGCTGAGGATAATAATAGCTGCATCTCACCTGCTTGCTGTGAGGATAAAATGAAAAGAATGTGTGTACAACACTTTGGAGAGTGCCTGGGACATACAGAAAGTGCTCAATAAGCCGTAGCTGTTGCTTTAAGTAATAGTATTGCTGTTATTTGGCATTTAAACTTTTAAAAGTGAAAAAAAAAAACACTGTATAATCCATCTGTGCATTCCACCATGTTCCTGAAGCAAAGACAGTCCCTTAATAAATAGCTTCCAGGTGATTTGTCATTTAAAACTGGCTGCATTTTCATTTCTCAATTATCGGTAGTATTTTTTCCTACCTGATGGTTCTTGATCCAGAAGAGTGTGGCCCGAACTGGCTAATTATAGCATTTCCATTGCACACGGGGTCATTCACAGGAGCTGGGACTGAAATCCACATGCAATTAGCATACTTAACAGGATTTTCTTCTCCCCACTACTCCCCCAGTGCCTCTAACACATTAGGTTCATCACAACAGTTATTTTTAGGAAATTCAGCTGAGATATTTGTGGGGTTTGGGGTACTCTTGGTACTGCCATGGATGCGTCATGAAATCCTGATTCCAGGAGCATTGTGTGAGGGGTGGCAGGGAGGCGAGGAGACCAGGAAGGCCAAACTCTACCCCCAAGCAGCCCTGTGGCCTGGGGAAGGTTGTGCTGAAACTCTGATCCTCGGTTTCCTCATCGGTGCACTGAGGAAGTTAGGCTACTTGATCCCTAAGGCTCCTTCTGACTCAGGAATTGGATGGTTCTCGGAGACCAGTGCCCGCAGTTGGATTGGCCACTGAATTACCTGTAGCCGCCCCTACACCTCAGCTCCTTTCTCTCTGTCTCAAATCCAACCGCTGTTTGTCAAATCCTGATGAGGTGCTGGCACCGTGCTAGGTGTTTGAACAGTGTCTTTCATATCTGTCCCATCTCAGCAACCTGTAAGAATACCTCGTTTTTGGTTAGGATCCTTGGAAGGAAAACATTCCAAGTTCCATTGCCTTCTGGTCTCTTCCTGGAATCATCAGGGGCTGCCTCTCTGACCTATTCCAACCTCTGAAATATGGCGAAGTGAAGCCCAGACTTGGGGCCTTCAGCACAAAGGGACCAGGTCTTGGAAGAGGGAGAAGTTCCAGGACTAAAGTAATCGTAAGCCCCGACCAGGTTGCTCAGTTGGTTGGAGCATCGTCCCATACACCAAAAGGTTGCAGGTTCAATCCTTGGTCTAAGTTGCAGGTTCAATCCCCAGTTGGGATGTGTATGGGTTGGGGGTGGGGTTCCCAATCAATGTTTCTCACGCCAATGTCTCTTTCTCTCTCAAATCAATAAACATATCATCAGATAAGGATTTTTAAAAAAGAAAGAAAGAAATCCTGGGATTTTTTTTTTTTTTTTTTTTTTTTTTGCCTTTCACTACCCAGTGAGTAGAGGTAAGCAAGCCTCTTCCCCTTAGTAATTCCTTTTGACAATACCTGGAGACCCCCTCTGCGAGGGCCATACCTGGTGTCTTCTGTCAACCGAGAGATAAATTCCCCAATTAAATCTTACTGGGAGAGGAAAACAGAATTTAGGAGTCCTAGTTTGACCACTTGAGAAAGGACCTTAATTGTGACTTCGGGTCTTTTGCAAAATGCGTGTGGCCTTGATGGCTGCTTGATAAAGCTGAGCATGCATGTGAAAGTGTGCTGTGAACTATAAAAGCAAGAACTGTGGTCCCCCTTGGCCTTCTTCTGCTCTGTGACTGTACAGATCTGACCCTACAAACACACTGAAGGGATGGTCATCTCCAGACAATTTGAAGGACACCAGAAAGTGTCACCTGCCCCAAAATATCTTCCCTGTGGCCTGAAATTCAACTGTTCGTGATTCATTCAAGTACCCTATTAAATAGCTTTGCCAGCTGTGACCTACCTGCCTATTTTATGAACAAAAATTATATTCACAGGGACCTTGCCATTTGTAACACTTCCTTTTCTACCCCAAACCAATATGCAAAATGGGGATTATGACCCATACATTTTTTAAATGGGAAGGTGAGCTTTGGAGAGTTCAGGAAACAGGTGAATAGCCCCCTGAGTGATGGGGCCAGGACCTCACGTGGGTGGGTTTAGGAAGGTGGCGGGCCAGGGTAACACACAGGACAGCTGCCAGGGGCATGAGGCTCGTGAGAGCCATGCACTAGCACCAACCAAGCACAGCCCACTTGGCTAGCCCAGTGCCCCCAAATGCCCGGGTCACCTCCACGAAGACAACTGGAATTTCTACCAGGAAAGTAAGAAAGAATGTTGATGCTGTTTATTTTCTGAAACAGCATATCGCCTCCAGCTAATCTGCAAATATTGTTTACAGGGTTCTCAAATGCCCCTTTGTAGCTGAGTGGGTGGATAGGCATCGTGACTATTTGGCACTGCTGCTCCTCTGAGAGCCGGCACTGCTCACTGGATAATTACTCTGTTGTCTTCTCACCTCTGGAGAAAATGCGAGATGCCCTTCTCCCGAATCTGGCCCATCACACTAGCAACACTTGTATTTTTAGAAGCTGTTTTTCCCTAATAGTTTCACAACCTCTAATCTGCCACTCTCCAGATGAATAGACATTAAAACACAACAATGAACAAGGAAGAAATATTTTCTGCCATCCTAATCTCCAGCCCTCTGAACCCAGGACCAGCACTGGGCGGAGCCCCTGATTTGTCTCCAAAGCAACAGGGAGAGGAATGCAGCCAGGAGAAGCAGTACCTGGTGGCTTCCGGCTCTGATGAATGGCTGCCAACCAGTTATTAGGGAGGGGAAAGGCACTTGCATAAACTTCGGGCCCCTGAGCGCCTGGAGCTGGGAAGCGTAGAGGATTGTAATTACACGCAGGTGGAAGCCCGACCACAGCTCACCTGCTAAGAACGGAGTGATCCGGTGAGATAGCTGGGAAGGAACAGAGTTCACAGGGGGTTGCATTTCTAGGCTGCAGCCTTGAAGTCACTCTCAAATTTATCCCCTAAAATCGGAAGGTGAAGGAACAAAAGCGCCCTTTAAGACCAGTAACGAGAGCCCTGTTGGAAGGGAGGGCCGCCCCGGCCTTTGCCCCTGACATTATGGCCACAAGAGGACAGACATCCTGTCCGCAGAGCCCAAGAAAGCCCCAAAGCCAGAAGCTTAGCAGCTGGCATTTCAGGAGATGACAGCACTCTTCCTCCAAGCACAAGAGAGGAACAATAGTGGCTTAGTGCAGCACGGCATTGCCATAGCGTGGTTGGAGCATAGCGTGGCTGGAGTCAGACAGCCACAGGTTTTAATCCTGACTCTACCTCCTACCGGCTGTGTCCTCTTGGGCAAGTCACTCAACTTCTCTGAGCCTGTTTCCTGGCCTGTCAAGTGGGAGTAATTATACTGCGATCTTGGCTGTGTAGTTCAGGAGACAAAGTTACTGTGAAGTGCCTGGCAGACTACCGGGGACATAAGAGGTGCCAGGGTTAGTTCAGTCTATTCTCCTCTACCTCCCCCCACCCACCCTGCACCAGCGAGCAAATTCCCAATGGCTCCCACATCGTATCTCCGCTAAACACTGGTTTCGGTTCTATAGCCAGGCATCAGGCAGTAACAGCTCCAAAGGTGTGCCGCCTTTGCCCCATCATTCACTGTGTGACTCAACTTCTCGGTCAAGAATCAGAGATCCAAGCTTTAGCGGGAGCCTGCTGTTGCCTGACCAGGGACACACAGCACTCTCCTTTCCCCTCATCCTGGGACTGAGCACAGACTGTCATCACAGAGGGCTGGGCCATATAGGACTGTATCCCAGTGCGAGCTCAGCGGGCCAGAAACGCTGCCCGCCACATGATTCCAGGGTGGTCCTCGGGGGTGCCAACAGATCTGAGCCCGGGCGGCCTGTCTGCCCACACTTTCACACGTGACCTGGAGCTGGGAGCCCGCTCTCCATGGCTGCATTTCTGACTGAGTCGGATACCTTGACATGGTCCCAGCAAGTAACAGAGCGCCATTGTTCAGCCTTCCCAGGCCCAGGCAGGGACTGTGCCTGCCAAGGTTGGAGGTACCACCCAGACTCTGGCAGCAGAGTGAGGCTCCCCGGCCCTTCCTCCCAGAAGCACAGCCACCCTCTCCCACATGGCCTGGAGCTCACTTCACTCTCAGGTCTCACATGACCCTCCAGTCTGTCTGCTCTGCTGTTTGTGAAGGGAGGCCGGTGGGAGGGGAGGTCAGGCATGTGGATGAAACCTAAACTGTGCTCCCTGCTCATGACCAGAGAGACTTTCTAATTATTATTATTATTATGTGGCTGTAATACACTAATATTACTACAAAATTAGCTAATGCTACTGGAGTTAATGCTATTACATATCTATAATAAAGCACATAATTAGCTGTCATAGCTAACCTTTATACCTACTATATGGCAAGTCTGTACGAAGTTTTATCTCACTCTAAACCGTCCACAAATGTGTGAGGTAGGAAATTCTGTTCTGTCCCATTTTAGAGATGAGGACAATCCAGAGAAGCTAAATTATGTGCCCAAGACTGCACACAGTCTGTAAGAGCCCAAATTCTCACTCAGGCATCTGACCTTGACCCTGGGCCACTCAGCTCTGTCAGTGTGGACACCCAAACCCACAAGCTGGTTGTGCTGGGGGCAAGCTCTAAAGACCAAATGTCAGAGCCTCTGAAATTTGCTCTGCCCCACAAAGGTCACTCGGTGCCTGAAAGCCCTCTGTATGTACTCCTTTGTTGAATGCTTTCTACCCTTCTTCAATGCAAATACCCTTTAGATAGGATCAGAATCCACAGTCAAAGGCCTTGGTAGGACTTTACGAGGCCTTTTCTTCCAGACGGTGAGCTGAAAGCAGGAGAGAGGGGCCCTTAGCAATCTGCAATATCATATCATTTCCCCCTTGGATACCTATCATTTCTCAAGCGTTTCCATTCTCCCAGTGATTCAGAACTTTCATGCCATCATAGAAAAAACAGATTTAATAAACTTATACCGAGGATTCTTTCCATCCCCCCTTCCCCTCCCACGATATCCCACATCCTCTTCAGACCTAAAGCACCCCCTAACCTGATAAGAGATTGTTTTGGAAAATAAACTTCACATGATTAGGAAACTCACATGAACAGCAAAGCAAGGAGGTCCTCTCTGCTGGCCACTTCCTCCCCTGCGGCTCCCCCACAACCTGCCTACTCTCCGTGTGTGTGGACGAGCGTCTGGGGTTGTAGGATCCAGAGGGTCGTTCTGAGCTGCTCGACTCTAACTCTGCGAAAATTGCATCACAACACTGGAGCATTGTGGGAAATGAAGGAAAACAGACAAGCAATAAAGACTCCATATGTATCGGACCCGTATTTGAGTCTTGCCCAATATGCACAACTCAGGTGCTATGGTTCTCAGTTTTAAAAAATACATGGCCACATAAAAATGGCTCACTATAAAAATTAAAAAGAGGCTCTTTAAGTCGTGACTTCACCCCCCAGGGCATCTTCCTGGTAAGAGGCCTGTGAAGATGGTCACCGTTAACCCAGTGAAATTTTGTTTGCTAGACAAACTCGGGGTAGGAGAGGTTTTGAGAGATGGGGAGGGGTTCTGGAGGAGGTCCTCTAACCTCACAGTACAGAGGGTGTATTGGTAGTCTCTTGCCGTGGAACAGATTCCCTCCAAACCTAGCATCTTAAAACAACAAACGTTTACCATTTACTGTCTCAAGTTAATTAGGGTCAGACACCTGGAAGCAGCTTAGGTGGGTGGTTCTAACTCAGGGTCTTTTCTAAGGTTGCAGGTCAGCAGGGGCTGCCGTCACCTCCAGACTCGAGTGGGACTCGGGGATCACTTACAGGAGTGATTGGCAGGCTAGGGTCCTTGTTGGCTGCTGGACCAAAGTTTTGGATCCCTGCCACGGGGGCCTCTCCACAGACCTCAACACATGGCAGCCATCTCCCCCACAGGAGAGAGATCAGGGAAAGCGAGAGGGAGAATCCACAGCAGAAGACCCAGTCTTTTACAGCCTAACCCTGCTGTGACATCCCATCACTTCTGTATGCTACTGGTCACACGGACCAACCCTGGTACCATGTGGGAGGGAACCACACAGGCTGTAAATACTAGGAGGTGAGGACCTTTGGTGTCTTCTCGGAGGCTGGCTACCCCAGGAGGGTGCAGAGTATAATGAGGTCCACAAGTGGAGGTATCTAGATTATAACCACATGCTCCTGGACCTGTCAGTTAACCTCACTCAACCCCAGTTTCACTTGTATAAAATGAGGGTAATAGAGTTTCCAGGGATCAGCAATGTCCATGGCAGCACAATGAAGTGCTCTGCCAGGCGGCGTTATTTCGGTTGTTATTAGCAGTAGCTGTGGCACACGGTTCTGGGGACTCCTGCTCTGCTGAGCGTTCAGGCCCGACCCACACGTATAAATCAGTGCCAGTGTGCATTTCAGGTTGCCAATACCCAAAGTCAGATAATGAAGTGCTGCAAAATCCAGCTTGGCAGGACCATTTTAATGATGTGTTAGAGCTGATTTATAATTAGCCTTTCACCTGAATGCAAACAGGGAGCCTGAAGTTCTTGCTGGTTGTTGCTTGGAAATGATCTATTCTTCTTATTTAAATGTCCTCCTTCATCCAATTTACTTAGCAGCCCCAGTTTTCCTATTTAATAGACAATATGAAAGTAAGCATCAATCCAGCACTGTCTGAAATCTATAGGACACCACCCAGTACTGGCATCCTCAATCCCAACTGAGACCCAACCAACTATAGCTCCACTCCCCTGCCCCTTGCCCTGCCTTAAAAGCTCTTAATATAAGATCTGGTTTAACTCTGGACAGTTAGAACACTGAGAACATTCTCACTAGGAAATGCTTCTTTCTAGAACCCCTACAGTGCTAATCAGAAAACAACAGCACTGGACAGGAGTCAGGGAACGAGAGTGCTCATGCTGACTCTGACCCTCATCTATGGTGTAGCCTCTGCAGGTCACTGCACTGCTGGGAGCAATTTAGGTCTGCTTGTCAGAGACTCAGTTATTCTTCCAGTTACTCACTGAGCACTTCTGAGCCTTCTCCAAAGGCTCCCATCCCTCTCTTCCCCCTACCAAAAGCAAAATACAGGCAACCTTCTGAGATACTCCTCATAGTTCTGTTTCTCTCCCTGTGGGATTTCTTCTGAAAACCGGCAGGACTCACCTGTGTGTGTCACACTCTGGGCGTGGCACCAGCATGACTTCATGCTGGTACTCCAGCCTCATCTTCACGACCGCCATAGATAACCCTTACTGAGCTCTTGCTACATGCCAGGCACTGTTCTACCTCACTGAACCTTCACAGCAGCCTGTAGGTCCTAACTATCACCATATCCTTTTTACAGATGAGGAAACTGACTCTCAGAGAAGGTAAGCAACCTATCAAAAGTCACCCAGCCTGGGTGAGACAGAACCAGGGTGCAAACAGAGGTAGTCTAGGACCTGGGCAGCTCTCTTGCGACTTCTTTCTTCACTGAGAATGTAAACTTCTTTGTCACGGGCCCTATTTCTTTTACACACTCCGCATCTGCAAGTATTTGCTGGTTGATTTCTGTCCTGGGTTTGCAGGTTTCTGTCCTGGGCACTTTAAGCATATAGTGAAGCATAAACTCTATCCCTACCTTTCCAGAGCACGTGACCCAGTATGTTATAACAGACAAATCCAAATTTTCATAGACTCACAGGATTTAGAAGGAGTTTTATCCCAGCTCTCATTTCGCAAATAAGAAAAGCCTGAGAGATTAAGTGAGTTGCTTCTGATCACAGTTCCCTGCGGCAGAGCTAAAAGAGGAGCTCCGCCCTGTCAGGGCTCCAGTCTGGGGCAGGGTTCTCCGTGGTCTGCACCTGGGGTGATTTTGCCCCCTCACCCTCAGGGATATCTGGCAATGTCTGGGGACATTTTGGGTTGTCACAACTGGGGAAGTGAGTGGAGGCCAGGGAAGCAGCTCAACACCCTGCAGGGCACAAGACAGTCCCCGCCTCCCCTCCCCAGCAAAGAACTATCTGGTCCCAAATGTCTGTACTTCTGAGGCTGAGAAACCCACGCTATGGAACTCGCCCATTCCCAGTGAGGCTCTGGCTCCTGTTTATTTACTTGTAGTCATCTATAATCGGACACCTTGTCGTACTCATCCTTGGTTCCAGTCCCCACCCAAGTACTTGGCATGCAGTAAAAGCTCACTGAATGCGAGAGTGAGGAAGGAACAGGGAGGGCAGGCAGGGGGAAAGGGAGAGTACAACAAAAGAAATCGGGTTTTCCTGGTGGACAAAGAAAATCAAATGCTATAAATCAAGACCGCTGTTCATAAAAGAGAAGACTATTGACTGTTCGAAATCAATTTTTGCATACCCTTCCTGGGAGAAGACTTACCCTGAACACCTTCATTACGTTTCAGCATATATTAAACGAATGCTAGCAAGTGCATTAAGGAGAGGACCCAGCCCTGCTGCAGAAATTACCCCTATTAAAGTAAGTCCTGACTGATGGATGTGATGGAGCCAGTGAGGTACAAATGCACTGCCCTCTTTAAAAATAACTGGTTCCTCCAGGGTGTCCAATGGGAAAACTGCAGTCATTACAGCTGCCACCGGGGAAGACAGAACAGACAGCTCTCATTCCAAGGCAGCTGAGCTGCAGAGGAGGGCTGGCCAGTGGGCTGTGAATCCAAATTGGCCACCGACCAAATGACAAATGGCACCCCTATCAAGCCTGGCAGGTGATGCTCCACCCCCTACCTCCACCCCCATCTTCCTACCATCCTCAGCAGTGGGACAACGTGTCAGCAGCTGCTACTGTTCAGGAACTGATGGGGAAGGAGAAAGCCAGCTTGTGGCTCCTGGGCGAGGAGACGGGGTCTCTGAGCCCTGACACCTTCTTGGGAAATGCAGCTCCTGCCCTTTGTGGCAAATAAGGCTCTATGACCAGCCAGAGGAGAACAGGGTTTCTCTGCGCTCTCATCACGGTAGGGTGAGCTCCCAGAAAATACCTTGAAACCATTGCATGGAAATGTCCTCGCTCATTCCTCCTTCCCTTGCTCTGTGACTCTCCCTTGTGCCTAGTCCAAGGAGTCCTCCCCTTCTTCTCCATAGATGTGCCTCTTCCCAAACCCAAATAACACCTCCCACAGGATGCTTTTCCCAGGCTCCTCCTCAGAGCAATACTCTCTCCTCTCCATGTCCCGACTGCAGAAGTGCCTCCATCACAGGTGCTGGGCAGACCCCGCCCCTTCACACCCCGGGGGGCAGCAGCTCAGCCCTGCCTGGCTACCATCTGTTCTGCCACCACTTGCAGTGCCATCGCCATGCCCTGGGTCCTCTCCTGTGCTGACTCACCATGGAGCCAATGGAGCTTAGGTTTCAGGACCCCTCACCTATACAAGCCCCTTCCAAAGCCACCTATCTAATCAGGTGTTCCTGAGTGTGTATTCCTTTCCTTACAAAAGACCCCAAATTGGATCTATGATTCAAGCGTCACAGAACCTGGCTCTTCCTCCCCACAGTGATCTACCTCCACAGAGTCCTGCATGCCTTATACTCTATAGGTGCTTAGTTAGGTCTGGAAGATCGACAAGAATGGATCCTGTGATTAACTAGGAGTAAATGGGTAACAGGACAGGGAAGAGTTGTGTTTCCCTCAGCTGGGCTTTAATAATTCTTCTATTATCCAACCAGAGAGAACTAGGCATCCTCTATCAGCTAGTCCAATGGTTCTCAAATTCTACCTCCTGTTATCAGCCACACCCTTGTTTTATACACTGCATGCATATTTGCTTTATAATAAAAATAGTAAGAATTTTTATTCCCCCTCAAGAACCAGTTTTCCGCCCCTTGGGGGCAATGTCACCCCTGCTGAGAATGCATGGACTCAAAGTGGTTCTCAAAGTATGATCCTCCAGCCAGGAGCAGCAGCACCTGAGAACTTGATAGAAATGCAAATTTTCAGTCCTTCCTGGAACCTACCGAACCAGACATTTAGGGGTGGACTCAGAGGCCTTTTTAATAAACCCTCCAGGAGATTCTGGTGTCTCCGGAAAGATTCCTCTTCTCTCTGAGGCCCCAGATCTGACTGCCCAGCCCATGAGCCGCCCTGGCCACCTTGGCCCCAAAGCTGTCTTCCTGTTGGGCAGGTTGGACTTTCATAGCTGCATAGCCCCGGCCTGAGCAAGGATGAGTAACACGTGTTCCAGGTCAGTTATGTTCTGGGTAAACAGGATGTGCCTGGCTAAGGTCTTGTAGGCAGCAGCCCTGCTCAGCTGAGGTAGATGTCATGGTCACGGGTCAGGGAGGTCTGATTCGGTACCAGAGATGCTGCAGTAGGATCCAGCTGGAGCAGGGAGAGGAGAGTATTGCTGAGACAAGGTGATTAGACCTCAGAGACAGGGCAAGGGGCCAGCTGTAGATTCAACCAAAACTTGGGGATCCCTAGATCCCCCGACAGTCCCTCAGGGCAGTGAAGAAGAATGGCTAGAACATGGATTTGGGGTATCAGCTCTCCCTCATGCAAACTGTGGCAAGTTTCCTCTGATGCTGCCTGTGTCATTGACCGTGGCTGAGTGAGATGTGAACACCAGCAGGTCATGGGGTCGGTGGTGTTGGGAGGGGCACTACTTCTAGTCCCTTCACCATTGCACTTGCTCTCCTCTGAACTTGCTCTGGAGGCTCTGTGATGTCATTGTCGCTTAACCAGCATAGAATTGAACAAGGCGATCACTTCCCTTTTCCAAAACACGTGCTTCTGACCATGCAGTCACCAATTGCATGAGGATTAGAAGAAGAGACTGTACGGCAGTTACTTCTGTGGAAAATCAGAACCAGATAAATCCATGAGTCTTTCCACACGGGCTGCTACAAAGCCACGGCTCATGGTCCTTTTTTGAAGTAGTTAGGTTTAGGTTCCAAGTGTAACTCTGTTAAATTTCATCTTTTCTTCTAGTTTCTCTTTCTCTCTCTCTTTGGGAAATTTTGGATTTTGTTTCTGCTGTCGCTTATAGATTCTCGATGTCAGAAATTTAATGGATCTTTATGCTATTATGCAAATCAAGGATAAAATCACTAAGACAAAGCCAAGGATTGGACCGTAAGTCAAAACACAGAAAGCCTTCATTTAAGGACCCACCAGTGGGTTCACTGGTACTTTGGGTGCCTTGGTCCAGTTAGTTATCCCTCAACCTAACCCTTCTGCAGCCAGTCCGTACTTCTCCCATCTTGCCACAAAGACATTGAGAAACCTTATCAGATATGCTATTCAGGGCCTTCTGTCCTTTTCCATCCTTCACCCCTCACTTACCAGCCTCTGGGCCCATTACTGCCTCCCCTTGGCCACTGCAGTAGCTTCCTCATTAGTCTTCTCACCTTAATACCTACACTCACTTTGGAGAAGACTAGAGGCAGCTTGGCATCTGTATGTTCAAATGTACATACCTTGTCCCAGGGTAATCACTACCTGGAAGTCACTCTTACTACTTTTTATGCCTTAAATGTTTAATTGTTTTCAAGTCTACACTTCAGTATTTCTTTGGTGATGACAGATCTTCTCCCACATGACAAAGAATTTTAAAACATTTTTAATTTTTTTTAACATCTGTGTCAGTGAACAAAGACATGGTAGTTGGTGACAGGAGGTGGGGAGGGAGGAGAAAGGGACCTTAATCAGCTTTGGCTTTTCTAGAAACATTCATCTGTGCCGGTTGAACTGGGATGTGGCATCTGATTTGATCTAATCACAAGAAGGAAGGGCACATTAAATTGCCATGCCTATATTTACCAGTTTTTAACAATACCATTTTTAAAAACTCTCTGCAGAAGCCATTTTCCTCATAAGAAAATTACCCTACACAGATTTTTTAGAATAAACAAACCCAAAATTTCTTTGTTTTAATCAGTTTGACTGGTTTTTAAACTGTGCCTCTGAGTACGGACATCAGCACAATCTTGGAGACTCTGGCTCTTCACCCTTCAGGAATTTTCTGTGGCCTGGATTTAGATAGGGGACCCCACAAATGGAAAGACAAGCCAGACACCTGTTATGTCTTGTGGTGCTAGGTGGTGTCAGTAAAATCCCAGCTCAGCCACAGTCCCTCATAGGCTAGAATCTAATGGGACCCTTGGGATGTGTGGGCCAAGACAGAGGCTGTAGCTGAAGATGCTCAAGGCTAGACCTAAGGCCTGGCGAGGCAACTGAAGGCCAAGGCCAGGAGTTGGAACCTTGCATGGACCTTAGTGACAATACAGCTCCTGGAACGTGGCAAGAAGGGGCTGAGGCAACACATCTTCTCATTGTCTCTTTCTCGGCTGTCCTCTGATGTCCCCCCTCCCAGTCAGAAACCCACCAGGCCTTCCCTTCTCAAACACCCCACAGTGCCGTCTGTACCATCTGTTTCTACCCTCCTGCACAGCTCTTTACACACGGGACCCACCGCCCACTGGACTGGCTGCAGGCACCTGGGCGATAGGTGTCTGACTAACTCATCTATGCATGCTGAACAGTCCCTGGCACACAGTAGGTGCTGAGTGCATATTCCATTAAACAAAAGAAATGTTTGTGGTACATGATTACTCAGATTCTGCACTCGGGTTTGTAAATTTTGTGTTCAGTTCACATAAATTTCTCTCTCTTTTGCAAAAACATTGTCATTTAGCCTGCCATCACTCCTGCTTTGGGCTCACAAATGTCAAACTAGGTAGCTCCAAGTCACTAATGTGTGGGCACTAGGGTATAATGTTTCAAAATTAGAAATAAATTTTCCAAAACTAAGACTAAAGAGAAGGTATAAAATGAGTAGAGCATGTTCATTTATCCACTACACACTCAATAAGCAACTTTTGGGGTGTTCCCACATGCTGAACAGCATATTGGGCTTTGAGGGCATAAAAATGAATAAGCCATGGTTACCGCCACCCCAGAAACCCTCAGCCGCTAGAACTTCCCTAGTCATTGGACGAGCATTTAATGAGCCCACGCAGTGCTGAGCATTTCACTTGGCCTTTTTTCTTTTAAACAAACACTTCCGTCCTATATGCCAAGCACCATTAAAGATGGTATATAAACATGATAAATCACCTACATAGACACTCACAAACATTAACTAGTGCCTTTACAACAACTCTATGAGGTATGGACAAATAACCGTTGCTGATGCCCTCACAACTGAACCGGGACAATGCTACTAGCCCTGTGACAAAAACGAGGGAACTGAGGCTCAGAAAAGGGAACTGATTCACCCAGAGTCACGCAGCCTGTTAAGTGGTAGAATAAGGGTTTTATTCTTTTTCCTGAGATAAAAGAACTAGGTGTGTCCCTTAAAACCCTGGTCAGAATATGTCACAATAATTTCTATTGTTAATTTGGAGACTGGAGGAGGAAGGTCAAGGCTGAGTTTGGAGACTTGAAGGAGGGGTCAGGAGAGGTGGCTTGTGACAGGACTGCAGGGCCATGCAGGCCCTTGGGTAACTGGGCCCCTGGAGACGCCGCTGAGGCATCTTTGCCAGGACCACCAAACACCACTGTTCTTTCCGCCAGAAAGCCACACGCTGACAGCATCAGACCTCCAAGGCCCATCCAGTTCTGGGACACCCCAGTGGTCCCAGGGTCTCAACGCCAGAGAGCTGCTCAAGCTGTCCTCTGGTTCATAAGGCCTGCTGTGCTTCTGGTGACGAAGAAATGAGCTCCCAGTTCTCGTGTGTCACTGGGGTCACCAAGCACAGCTAGAGAAAGAATAGGACTCACGTGGTCAACTAACTTCAGTCTTATCAACTCCAAAACGTGAGTCACAAAGCAGCTGGGTAACTGGTGGGGCAAAGAGAACAAAAATCCCTGGATCCTGGGCATCAGAGGTCCCCTCTTTTCTGGGGCATCTGAAATCTCACATGACAGCACTAGAAGAGGCCAACAGGCCATGGCAGGGGCTGAAGCGGCAAGGAGGCCACTGTAAGAGCTCACTCACTGGTGCTAGGCTGGAGGCGGGATGGGGGAGCAGGTGCACAGGACCCTGCACGGACCAAAGCCTCTGCTGCACGTGGTCCCAGCCCCACCACTCACTAGTCGTGGGGCCTCAGGCAAGTTCCATTGTCCCTGAGCCTCAGTTTTCTCATCTTTAAAAGGTGGAATAATAAAAGGTTGATGTGCTTCAGAGGGTTGACGTGAGGATTAAATAATTTAATATACAAAATACTATTTAGAACAGGGCTCAGCACACAGTAAGTGCTCCGTAGTTATTGCTGTTGGCCGATGGGTCAAGGTCCCTCTGCGGGGAGATGAGCATTTCACGAGCACAAAGCCTGCTCAGATGATCTAATTGGCTGCTAGCAGAATGCTCCTCCCTTCACTGTACCAAGTTTCCTTCATGCCCTACCCAGCCGCACACCAGGCCTTCTCTGGCTAAATATCGCTTTACCTGGTCCTTAGGTGACATGGTGTCCAGTCCCCCGACCCTTAGGTCACTCTCTTTGGAACAAGCTCAAGTTGCTAAATGTCCATCTCTAGAGCCCAGGTTCTCACCCAAATCAACATTCCAAGGCCAAAGCCATCACCTCCGTCACTGACTCTCCTCTTCCATTCCTGGGACAACGGGTTGTGTTCTCAGGGCTGAGCCACCAGTTGGCCCCAGGGAAGCCCATGCTGAGCAGCCCCTGGAGCTCCCAGCTCACAGGAAATGGCTGTTGCCTCCTTGGGTGGTCCTCCTGGGCCTGCGATACAGAAATCTGACTGCTTGGAGTCTCTGCCTAACCCAGTCAACCTGGAGGGACTCCCTTAAAGGGAACAGAAGTCACCTTGGCCACAGTCTTCCTCCCTTGACTCTGTCCTCACGGGGTGCACCCTGCCGAGGCTGTACTTGGACCCCTTACAGCGCCCGTCTGCCTTGCTCTGGTCTCACACAAACACCTGTGTGGGACTCCTCCCCCAGCACCTGGGCCTTAAGCTGGGCTCTCTTTAGATCAGGAGACGAGACCGTGCTGGAGGAAGGTGGCCGCACTGCCCGTGGCATCATTGGTGGGGACAGGGTGTTGTTTTGCTGCCTTCACAGATCTGTAAAACCACAGCTATGCTGGAGCCCACAAATAGAAGCCACACCCAGGCTGTTTGGAAGGGCGTATGGGCTTCAGTTCCCCTCCATGACTGGAAGGGCACGCTCCCACAGAAGATGCTCCGCCAGCTGTTCCAAGGATGGGCCCTTCGGCAGTGGAGGGGCTGAGGAGAGGGCACAGCAAAGGGGGCCCAGGCACCTGTGCCCATTGTCCCTTCCTCCCTAGTCAGCTCTGCAACAATTGGAAATCCAGACCCCTAGCTTCTGAGAAATCCAGGTGGGCAGCAATGTTTTCTTTCTCCAGATGATCTGTCTGATGAGAGGCCCCTCCAAATAAAGCACTAGAGTTCTCCCTGGAGACACAGGCTCAAACTCTGTTCTGCTCAAAGCTGTCTCCATTTTCCGACTCCCAAGCCCTGCAGGCTCCCTCTGCCCCCACCCCCGGCAAGGGAAGAGGCCACAGGTGCACAGGGCCAACCAGGCAAACACCAGCGTGTTTACCTGCCCTGATAGGCTCAGAAACGAAATTGGTTTTTACAGTGGCTAAGCTCTCTGGAATTGCTTCTTTCTTTTTATCGGGTATGTTCCTAACAGCAAAAAAGTCTTTCCTTGTTCTCTGTCTTCAAAAAAATATGGAACCAATATAAGCCAAAGTGACTTGACTTAGCTCATTACTAAACTTATAAGTGGAATATCATCGTTCACTTGCATGCAGATCGTGGGACATATCTGTGTTGAACCACTTCTTTGAATCAGGGCTCCCTGCCACCCTCCAAAAGGTATGGGCACTGCCTTACTTGGATAACCAAAGGAATTCACTAAAGTGGACCCTCCTGAAATAAAAAGAAAGAGGACAAACTTCAGCCTCTGTAACTCCAGAATGCAGGAAAGGCAATTTACCAGTAACTTTAAAATGCAGGCTCCACCAGGCACCACTACCCTATCATCAAATTAAGCTGATCATATCCAAAGCAATTAGTCCAGCCCTGTTCCTTTCACGACAATGGCCTGAACACAGGTCTCAGAGAGTTCACTCGTCCTCAGCGGGCATTGTGGGGGTGGGGAGAGCCTCTGCACTCAGGCTTTATAAGATAGTGAATGCCTATCCCAGCTCTTTGCTTTTCTTGTAGGCCCATCCCCAGCCCCTTTATTAACAAATCTGTTAACATGGGAACAGTTGGGTGCATCCACTTTGCTCTGAAATAAAGCTGTGTTCATCCCCAAATGCAGTACTAAGGCCCGAGGGAGAGCCTTTAAGTCTGAAATTGTTTCCCATGAGGATCTTATTAGTATGGGCTTCTCGGACACCTGTTTCTCCCCATTCCTTCTTGCACCCTGTCCAGCTCTGTATGTGAAGAACCATTCAATGTATCCTGACCTTGATTGAAGAATCGTGCGGTTTTATTATAGCCCTTCACTCTTGCTACTTTTCCTCACCATTCTTCCATGCACCTGCCTTTCTTTCCTCCCTGCTCCTCACCTACCTCCCTTTTGGGTGCAGGTGTAGCTGGTGCTCTTTCTCTGGCCACATCCAGGGCATTTACGTCCAGTCCTATATCAAAGCAGACTTCGTGCAGGAACTCTTGGCCACTGCTAAAAGGACCAAAGAACAGAAACGTGCCAAGTGAAGTACAATAAAGAGGATGTGCTAGAAATGGTTGGGCCACGTTATCAGAATCCTCTCGTTGTTATGGTACCCAAATCACATGTTCTCCTCAGTGCTCTCTGGGAAATACACTGTCCACTGCCAGTGGTTGAGACAGAGTAGATCCCATAGAATTCAACGCTCCAACTTCTTTCCACATGATGTGCCGCCATAGTCTCCATTCTAATTCCAGCACTGGCCCAAATCTCCTGAATGTCCATCAGCTGCTATTAAGTGTTCCTTAAATCCCAGGTTTTCTGAGTCAGTGTGGAGTGGTTGGAAATGCAATGGCTGTAAAATCAAGAAGACGCAGATTCGAATCCTGAAGAAGCCACCTGCTAGCTATGGGCAAGTGACTGTCTCTGAATCTCAGTTTCCCCGTTTTCAAAGTGAGGCAATGCCTCTGCCATCTAATTCAAGGGTTCATGTGAGGATTAAATAAGCACATGCTAGCCTGATAGATGTCCAATAACTATATATACTCTCCTTGAAAACTCACGTCCCATCATCACTGGCTCAGCCCTAGGTTTCTCATGCCATTCTAAAGCATGACAGCCACACCATTGCTGGCCAGTTCTTCACCAGCCAGGACCTTCTGTGTAGTCGAGTGCTCTGCTACAGCATTCACAGGGACACGACTGTCTCCCGTGCTCCCCAGCTTACACTGCTTGGTCACAGTCACTCCAGGGACTAGTACCAGTGATAGCCCATCTGTGTTTGGAAACTGACATGAAGGATTCAAAAGTACTTCTTCAAAATACAATGATGAGAATTCTATCAATGGGCATCTACCATTTTATCTACCAGTCAAAATTTTAGTCCTTGTAATTCAGGGGTATCAAACTCATTTCACTAGGGGCCACATCAGCCTCGTGGTTGCCTTCAAAGGGCTGACTGTAACTTTAGGACTGTATAAACATAACTACTCCTTAACTAGGGGCAAGGAGCTCTACATTCCACCCTTTGAAGGCGACCGTGAGGCTGATGTGGCCCCCAGTGAAAACGACTTTGACACCCCTGTTGTAATTGGTACTACCAATTAAATGAATTCAGAACAAAGGAGTTTTTAAAAATAGCAGAAACTATTTACGTACTATTATATTTCTGTAAGGTGTCAGTTTCACAGCTAACAAAAATGTGCAAGTATGCAATTATATTAATTCCTCATTCATCTGATACATATTTATTGAGTGCTTTCTGTATGCCAACATCGTGTAGGTGCTAGGCATGCGGTGGTAGACAAAACTGACAAGGACTCAGCTTCCTGGCCAAGGAAACAGATACTTTATTTCATTAAGTCTCAGGCACACATCTCTTCATATTTAAAATGTCTTTTCAATTGGAATATATCTTATAAATGCTGCAGGCGAGGCCGTGCTGAAAGGTGGCTCAGAAGTGCTCCTACTGTCATCACTTCAGCTGAGTTATAGGCATTGTTAGGACTACATGGGTCAAGCTTAATAGCCAGTTAAAATGTTTTCCAAAAGACTAATCTATAATCTGTATGCAGAAAGGCATAGGATGGTGCTAAGGCATAAATGTGATATTTATCATTGGAGAAATGACTGCCATCCAATCATTTCTTACAAAGTAACAAACTAGCGTTTATGGAAAGATAATCACAATGTATGAAGTTGTGCTTTCCTGTAGCATGTGCGAAAGAATTGCCCATCACATTCCAAGCAAAGCAAATAACAGTAGGAGAAACTGCCAACTCTTAAAATAGATGAAAGAAATCTCAAAGCAATGAAAGGATGCTGTGACCGATTTCCGCACGACACAGGACTATCATCAAGGCATCACGTCACAGTTTAATTTATAGCTTTATTTTGTCCTTTTTAGTGGTACATAACACAACATTTCATACTAGCCAGGGCATGTGAGATTCGATGAAGTACTATAATAAACAAGTAAGCAAAACCTCCAATCACAACAGGTCCTGACGTGAAACACTCATCAAGACGCTGTGATAGGGATAACAGAGCAATCTAATTTACGTAGTGAGGTCAAGAAAGGCTCCCTGAGGAGGCGAAGTCAGGAAGAAGTCAGCTCTACACAGAACCGGCAGGACATTCCAGGCGAGGACACTGCTGGTGCCAGGCCCTGAGGACGGGAGGGATGCGTTTATTCTCCTGTGACCTTATCTTGGTGTCCTTGGCAGCCATACATTGTGTAGAAATAGACAGTTTGGGTCTGGAGACTCACAAGGTTTTAGAAGCAAATTAACCTCAAAGTTACCAGTATATTAATGAATAAACTAGTTAATTTCCCATAGCAAAACGGTCTGCTATATTGGCTCCTTGCACTCAGACACCTAGATTGCCCCTGTGGGACTCTGCTGGAATCAGACAGGCCTGAGTTTAAATATTTGTTCTCCCACTGACTGGTCATGGGACATTGAGTAGGTCTCTGAGCCCCCACTCCTCCATCTGTTAAAGTGGGGTGCTAATACCTCCCATTCAGTCCTCCCAATGAGGGAATTGAGTGGGCACTTTATTCTATCTCTCTTTTTTTTCTTTAGAGAGAGGGGAAGGGAGGGAGAGAGAAGGAGAGAAACATTGATGAGAAGAGAAACATTGATCAACTGCCTTCCATATAGCCCCCCAACTGGGGACTGGACCCTCAACCCATCCAACTAGAGACCTTTTTGTTTGCTGGATGACACCCAATCAGCTGATCCACACCAGTGGGGCAATCATTGTCTTCTCACCAGGCCTGCCCTGGAGACACAGCACAGACACACAGCACAGGGGATAGGCATACTCTCTTCGGCTCACAACCATCTGTAGTTTTCTAACCAGAGGCCTGGTTGGCACATTTAATTTTTCCCCCAGCCAAATAACTAGCCAGCTAAGCAGGCCAATGATGTGCCCATGGCATGTGGGTACCAACCCAAGCTGTGAGAGACATTTGGGGAGCAGAACAGGAAACTTCCATTGAACCATCAGTGCATGCCGCTTCCCCAGGCCCAGACATGCCACCTCCGTGGTTTGGGCAAGCTTTTCCATAGCAGAGGGAACAGTTTTCATAAGAAAGATTGTGTCTTTTCCAGTAACATTCTCATAGAGAAGGATGACATTCTCACACATTTCCCTGGATCTTCTCACTGTCCCCACTGTAGGAAATTTATATTAGCTTCTTTAATCTACAAGTTTACAAAATAATAGAAAACTGAACCCTCCATATGCCAGGCACTGTGCTAAGGATTTTATTAACTTCTTATTTAATATAAAGCACTAGTACAAGAGTGTGAGCACTAACTTTGTCTGTCTTATTACCTCTTTTATTCCTAACAGCTAGCCTAACACAGAGTAAGCTCTTAAAAAAAAAAAAAAGAATATATCGAGCGCGGGCTGCGAACCAGGCATCGCAGGTTCGATTCCCAGTCAGGGCACATGCCTAGGTTGCAGGCCATGTCCCCCAGCAACCGCACATTGATGTTTCTCTCTCTCTCCCCCTCTCCCTTCCCTCTCTAAAAATAAATAAATAAAATCTTTAAAAAAAAAAGAATATATGAATGAATCAAAGAATGATTAAAGATGACATTAGGAAAATGCTAGACACATAGGTAGCACTCAATAAGTAGCAGCTTTTCCCACTGTTTTCCAACTTGACCCTGCCTCAGCAAGACATCTGGACACATCTGTAGAATGCAAGGACCTTGCTCACTTTGGCACTATTACTCACTTTCTAGATGAGGAAGTGGAGGCTCTGAGGAGGTTACATGGTTTGGCAAAGGTCACAAGGTCACTTGGTGACCATTCCTGGGACTGTGTCTCCTTTACTAGACACCTCCGAGATGACGGTGCTAAGAGCATCTGTAAGACAGACAGATGCCTTCACCTATGTCCTCTCATTCAGTTTCTGATGACCTGGACCAGGCAGGTCCAAACTCAAAGGTTCAAAGGCAGCTGTCCTGAAACTCAGCAAAAGTTTAATTTAGGTTTTTTGGTTTGTCTTATTTCACTTTTTAAGACAGAAAGGGCCATCCAAGTCAGAGGTGGGGATGGATGTAAAAAATGAGGGCGGGGCCCTGGCCCCAGGTGAGATGTTAGGAAGAAAGGTGAATGACCTGAGGAGGCCAAGTCAGCCAGGCTGCCTGGAAAAGGCTACACGGTGACTTCTCGGGACCCGAGAGTCTTTGAAGAGGGCAGATGGAGCCTCGAACCTGTCCCCCACTCTTAAAGTGGAGTTGGAGTCTGAGCAGACGCACATGGCCTAGAGTGAGTTACCAGCCATGGGCTACAGACAAGGACAGGGATGAAAGGCTAGTCGTGGCCCCCATCCTCAGGGAGCTCACGATCCATGTGAGCAAGTGAGCAAGGCCATGGAAGAGTGAGGTTCGTTCCAATAACCGGTACCAGACCCCTTTTGTGCGAAAGTCCAATCTTTCACCTCCATTGAACTAAGCAAAACAAAAACACCAACTAAAAAAAAAAGGCCCAAAAGAAAAAAATATATCTAAAAAACCCCACAGAAGAGAAAAAAGAAATGCCTCCAAACCAGAGGCATCCCAGTGTCATCCCAGAGGGCACCCAACCTTTCCGCGGCATCCCGCCACTGAGGAAGTCGATTGTCCACAGCCCGCCACCCCCGAATTCCACCCCACACAGTCTGGAATCAAGGAGAATTCACTTAGTGGAAGCTTAGGGTATTCCGATTTCTCTAAAATTCCCCGTTCCTTTCTGCCGAGAGGCTGTGTGCCGAAAGATGCCATTCCCTTGATGTGAACCTGCGGCCTGCCCCATTACTGAAGCTCCGCTCAGAACACATTTTTAGATCAGCCCTGTTCCACACACTCGCTCCCCAGGACAAACCAGGGAAAACTCTGCACCATCTCAAACCTCTCTGAGCTCTTTGATGATCAGAAACAAGTGAAAATATTAGAACGAATGTGATTAATCCAAATTTTCTCAACAACCTTCAAAGAAAACCTCTCCTCTGGGTTCCTCGGAGCACAGCTCGGGCGGAGCTGGCCCCTTTGGCCCAAATTTCTATTAGCCAGGCCAAACCCTCCAAAACAAACAGACCTCAGAACAATGGGGAGAAATCAAAGGTGAGGTGAGGAAACAGAAGAGGAAGCAGGCAAATAAAAGAAAGGGAGGGGGCATTGGAAACCAGCTGTAATTAGCATGTGCCTCTTTTATTTTTAAAAGGCTGAGGTGCTCAAAGGGCACAGCCCCCTCCAAGAAGCCCCCTGAGTTCACCCACACGCAGCCGAGAAGTCTGGAAAGACCTCGAAGCAGCAGGGTCTCCATCCCGTCTCGCTCACAGTGACCGAGGACTGTCCTCGCCACAAGCAACTGCCTGCCTCTTGGGTGTGGCAGGACAGGCATTTCCGTTTCCAGACCGCAGAGCTGTTTGCTGTCAGATAAACAAACATCTCCTCATCTTTTGCCAACTTTGCACGGCCAGAAAGCCATCATGCTGAATTAGTAGCATTTCAATCACTTCTGTGACAAGCCGGTGGCAGGCTGGAATATGATGAGTGGAGCAATTAGTTGTTGTTACAGGATTGGGGCACGAGGAGAGAATAATGGCAGAGTGGTACAGTACTAATCATCATCCTAATGGCCCTCATTTACATAAAATTTTTAATTGCCACGACCACAAAATGAGCGAGAGCACCTGTTCATAGAGAGACAGACCAGGGACAGAAGTCCAGCTCCTCTGCTTTCTACTGGTGTGACCCTGAGGAACTTGCTGAATCTCTCTGAGCCTCAGTGTCCCATCTATCAGAGGTGAAGGATGATCTCTGCTCATCACTGCTTAGAGGTTTGAATGCAACAATGTCTGTAAGGCATTCACACATTAGAAGTGATACTAGCAGTGGTAGCACTGGTGTTCTAAGTAGGATTTCCTATTACTTTGACTCATATTATGTACTATTTCATTTTACCTTTATGTCATTTAAGAGAGTTTTATCCCTGTTTGGTCGAAAGTGAAACAGAGACCCAAGAAAGTTTAGATGTCTCTTCCAGTCAATATGAAGTGAATGTGAAACAACAACTGTGTGTTTCTTTCTTATTGCATCTGTAACAAATTACTACAAAGTTAATGTTTTAAGACAACACAGATTATTCCCTTACAGTTCTGAAAGTCCAAAGTCCTAAATTCAAGGCATTAGTAGGGCTTCGTTCCTTCTGAAGACTCTGGAGAGATCATTCATTTCCTTGCCTTGTTGACATTCTAGAAGCTGCCTGCATTCCTTGGTTCATGGCCCCTGCCTTCGCCTTCAAGCCAGGAGCGTAGCATCTTTCCATCTTACTCTCTCACTAACTGCCCTGCCTCTCTGTTACAAGGGCCTGTGTGATTGT
The DNA here is from genome assembly GCA_004024845.1 of Tonatia bakeri. Taxonomy (NCBI): domain Eukaryota; kingdom Metazoa; phylum Chordata; class Mammalia; order Chiroptera; family Phyllostomidae; genus Tonatia; species Tonatia bakeri. Next base: position 119,417 of record PVIA01003896.1, on the reverse strand, counting down.
ACTGGGCTCACCTACAGAACACAGGACGATCTCCCCGCCACAAGATCCTCAAGTTAATCACACCTGCAAAGTCCCTTTTGCCACATAAGGTAACAAACATATTCACAGGTTCTGGGGACTGGCATGTAGGCTCCTTGGTGCGGGCGGATCATTATGCAGCCAACCATAGACCAAATCCTGTCCTGCAGAATGTAACTATTTGGGTTTGTTCATTTGCTTTTGTTTTTGTTTTGCTTTAAACTCTTGCATTTATTTATTCAGCAAATACCGTGTGCAGAGCACATGTATAATTTATAACCTGCTCCTCTCTAGATATAACTGCCTCAGAATCAAGCTTCGTTAGTGAGAAATAAAGGTGGTCTGCACATATATTTCCTAAAATGTCACTGAAGCCCAGGCTTTAGAAGTGAAAAGGACCTTGGGAGGCCATTAGCCAATCCTCTTAGTTTACAAAGGGACAAACTGACCCAGGGGGATAATATGACATCCCCATTGTCAGATGGGGATTTTGTGGGAGATTGAGGGCCTCAATTAGAACTCAATGGCGGGGAGCAAACTGAGGGGGATTTTGGAGACAAAATCAGTGGGATTGCATAACCAACCGGGGATGGAGTTACAGAGATGCAGGAGGCAAAGCTGCCTGAAATTCGTGGCTTGAGGGCGTCACTGACTGAGCTGAGAATACAGAATGGAGACAGCACATTTCCTAGGAAAAACAATATACTTAATGTTTCTGGGACTTGCACCTCTCTGCTAGAACTGGCTTAGTTAGCATCATTGTGAAGTTTCCATTACTCTTTCCCTTCTCTTCCTGTTGTCTCATAAGTGTGGACATGAGGCTATATCTTCACCTGACCATTGCTTATTTTTAACTTAATAAACTTTATTTTCGGTGCACTTTTAGGTTATGGCAAAATTGAGCAGGAAGTACAGAGAGCACCCATACACTCCTTGGCCCTACAAGCACACAACCTCCCCCACTGTCGACATCCCCCACCAGAGGTCAGTTGCTGACCTTTGATGGTCAGTTGCTGCCATCGAAGACCCCATACTGACACGTCATTAGCATACAAATTCCATGCTCTGTACTAGGGTTCACTCTTGGTATTGTACGTTCTGTGGGCTTTGACGGATGTATAATGACGTCTCCACCATTACAGTATCATACAGAGTTGATTCACTGCCCGTGAATCTCCCTTTGCTCTGCTGCCTACTCACCCTTCCCTTCCCCAGCCCACAGCAAACACTGGTCTTTGTGCCGTCTCCATGGTTTTGCTGCCTGCACTGTCTTTCCTACTCACACTAAGCCAGGCCTTGGAGGAAAGATTGTGTCCTAACACCTACCAACGTACATTTGACCCAGAGGCAGTGGGGTTGACTGTGTACCTCTGTGTGAACTTTAAAAGTGTTGCTTCACTGTCCTCTGCTTGCACGGTTTCTAGAGAGATGTCTGTTCAATTTTCTTATCTATGTTCCTTTGTATGTAATACAGTTTTCAATTCTGGCTGCTTTTAAGATTTTTCTCCCTATCACTAGTTTTAAGCAATTTGCTTACGCTATACCTTCGTGTCATTTTTCAACGTTTCTTATGCTCAGGGGTTCATTGAGCTTCTCGGACCTCTGTGTTCCCATCAAATTTAGGCATTTTTCTGCCATTATTTCTTTAAGCATTTTTTTTCTGTTTCCTCCCTCTTTGTTCTTCTTTGGAATCCACAACTGTATGAATATGAGGCTGCTTAAAATTGCCCTACAGCTCCCTAATGCTCTGTTCATTTATTTTCAGTCTTTTTTCTGTGTGTGTTTTGTTTTGGATGGTTTCTATGCTATGCCTTCGAGTTTACTAATCTTTGGTTCTGCAATGTCTAAGCTATTGTTAACCCGCACGATGTATTGTCCACCTCAGACATCGTTTTTTCAGTCTCTAGAGGTTCAATTTCAATTTTTCAGTATCTTCCATGTTTCTTCTCACCACACTGACATATTCTTCTATCTTCGTAAACATATGGAATGTAGCTATAACACCTGTTTTAATATTCCTGTTACTAATTTTCTGTATCATTTCTAGATTGGTTTCAATTGATTGATTTTTCTTCTCGTTATGAGTTATACATTCCTGCCTCTTTGCATGCCTGGTAATTTTTAATTAGATATAAGACAGTGTGAATTTTATCTTGTTGTTGGATATTCTTGTATTACCTTAAATATTCTTTAGCTTTATTCTGGGATGCAGTTAAATTACTGCAGAAGAGTTTGATCCTGTTGAGGCTTGCTTTAAAACTTTGTTCGGTGGGCCCAGAGCAACGTTTAGTCCAGGGCTGGTGTGCCCCACTCCTGAGGCGATAATCTTCTGAGTATTCTAGCCAACCCCTATGTTCATAAGGTCTTCTCATCCTGTGGGAGGGAACACAAGCTCTTCCCTGCCAGGCACTCCCATGGGGCTCATCTCCGGTCATCCTCTCCTGGGCCTCACGCAGATGCCACACGCAGATGCCTCACATGCCTGTGCTAGTCTCTGTCACCCCGAGGCCCAAAGGGACCCTCTACAGATCTCTGGAGACCTCTCCCCTCTGGCTCTCTTCTCCATAAGCTCAGGCTGCCTTGAAGTTCAATGCTAGACTCTGTCTCCCCATCTCCTGGCAGGGGTCTGTGGGCTGGAAACACTCCAGGCTGCAAATTGGGGCAAAGGCAGAACTCTCCCATTGGTTCCCCCTCTCAAGTTCACTCTCCCATGCTGCTGACTGCCCCATATTTGAAAACTGTTGCTTCATGTATTTTGTCAGGTTGTTTAATGCAAGGAGATAAGTCTAAATACTCTTATTCCATCCTGACTGAAAGCAGAAGTCCTTTGCTATCCACTTTTGGATACTAGAATTTGGGGTATCTTGCTGGAAAGAAATAAACCCAACCCAGCCCTGTATTGAGATTCCAAACAGCCCGGCTTATGTTATTGTTAATTATAATACGATGCCACAATGCCCAGGTCCCACACTCTCATTCCCACACTAAGTCTCTCTTCCACACAGGATTCGAATAGAACTATTTACTGCAAAGTCTCCCTGGTTTTAATAAACACCCAACGTTTCACTGGCACGAGCTTTGCACACACCAGGCCTCTTCCCTCTGGTGCACACAGAGTTATGCTCCTCGCCATACCACGTGCTGGCCCAGCACAGTAAGCTGAGCACTATTCTGTCAGAGGAGCCTCATCCCCCACCCCGGAGCACCCATAGCCCTCAGCCCCTCAGGTGACAAACCAAACCCAGGATTCAGCACTATAAATAGCTTGCTCTTTTGAAGTGCATCCCTTTGAGGGTCTCACAAGAACTTAAACAGGAATTTCTGGACTGAGAGCCCCTGTGCTGATACGTGCAGCCGCAGAGAGCAGCAGGGATGTTTGAAGCCCTGCCCACAGTTTCAGGAAACCCCTTTGTGTGTGAGCTCCTTTCCCACATGAACGTGAAAACATGAGGCTATGACCCCGGCGCGGGACACAGGGAAACAGAAACTCTGCTGGAAATAGTCTTGCACTGACGCGAGACACAAAAACACCCCTCTAAGTTTGATTTGCTATCACGGTCAAATGAAATAATAGCTTGACAGCATGTCAAAGCGATTCCACTGACATGCTCACTTGGTCCTGACAACAAGCCTGTGGTAGGAGAAGCGGGCGGCACAGTTCACAGCTCAGACGAGGGAAGGGAGCCTCACAGAGGTGAAGTATTCGAACAAGGTCAGATGGCCAGTCAGTGACGGGGTGGGGCCTTGAGCTCCTAGGGATCTTCTAGCTCCAGCTCAAGAGCTCCTGCCATTCCGCCCTGCTTCTTCCCTGCCTGTGTCAGGAAAAAGAGCAACCTCCAGACTCTGTGTTGACCCTGGGTTGACCCAGGCTTCTGGATGGGGCACCATTGATGGTTTGAGTTAGATAATTCTTTGGAGGAGGGGGTCCGGGCTGTTCTTTTTCTCTGTAGGGTGTTCAGCAGCATGCCTGGCCCCCACACACTAGATACCAGCAGCACCCACTCCTTCAGTCTTGACAACCAAAAATGTCTCTAAATGCTACCAAATTATCAAATACCTCCAGTGGGGGAGTGGGAGACGGGGTAAAATTGCCCCCTATGTGAAAACCACCGCCCTAAATGAAAACCATTGACCGAGAATGCTGCCCCATGTTAGAGGAGGTGGCAGTGACAAAGTGTGTTCCACAAAACACGTGCAAAAGAGGAACTTGTGCTTAGGCCAAAGAGTCTGGGACCGCGGGACTCGGAGTGAGGGACTGAGAACTGGGCAGCTCCTGGGAGCTATCGAAAAGTCTCTCTTCTTGGCTATCTCCTGAACTTAACCTTGTGTGTTCTCATGGCACCACTCCAGGCTCAACAAACTTGGCATAGCCCAAACCGCTTTCCAAGGAAACATTTCTAGAAGGTAGCATGGAGCCAGGTAGCCTGAGGAGAGGCAGGATAGCATAACGACTGAGAAGCAAGCTCTGCATGCGCAGCCACACGGAGGAGCCTCCCATGCGGCTGGGTGAGAGGAGCAGGCACAAAAGCACACGTGCTACATGAGTCCACTTACGCGAAGTTCCAGAACAGGCAAAACCACCCCCTGGTGATGCAGGTGAGCGTGGAGGTTACGCCTCCCGCGACATTGCCGGGAGACAGTTAGGAAGACACCTTCTGGGAATGGAAATGTCCTGTGTCTCACTCGGGGTGGTAGCTACACTGAATGTAAACATATGTAGCTTAAAACTCTTGGAGCAATATTTTCAGGACTTGTGCACCTTCCTGTGCATGAATTGTACTTAACGTAAATTAATAAGCTGTGTGGCCTTTTTTCAAAAAAGAATGTTAACTCTGGAACCAAACTGCTTGGGTTTGAGGACATCTCTGGCTACCTCAGAGTGTTTTATGAGAAGTTAGTGAACAGCGTGGGGCACAGGAGTGCACAATGAATATTAGCATTGTTACAATTAGAGACCACCCTTCTAACCAGCCAGGCAAAGTGGAGGATTAAGAGAGGTGCTTCTGAACTCCTTTGGTGTCCCCTCCGCCCCGCCCCACCCCACCACGGCCCTGGACACAGAGTAGTGCACGTGGTGGGTACACCAGCCCCTCCTCTGCAGCAATCAGGACAGGCATGTCTCCATTGTTCTCTCTCCTCTTCCTTCCTCCAGAATTCCCTCAGGAGACTTGCTGAGAAGCGGCCGCTATTTGCAGAATGCTTCATCAATAAACTGAATATTCACAGGACACGGCAGTTGTGATTAGACAGTTTGTTTCACTGGAGACCAGGCTATTGTATCTTATGAGATATTCTTGGCAGAAGCAGCTCGTGCTCCTTGCATACACTTCTTCACTTTCCAAGGCCGAGCAGAACTGCAGTGAGACAGATGAGATGGGGAGTGGCTGGGCTGCTCCCTACATTTCCCCCACCCGTTTCGCGGTGGGTTGGCCTCCGCATCTTTGCTGCTATTTGTTCTTGCTATGTTTTATTCTTCTCTTTGGAAATTGGCTGAGTCAGAAGGAAATAAGCAAATGCAAGAGTGTGTCAAAAGAGCATTTGATGGTGGGTCAGAACCGGGTTCTAGATCCAGTAGCCAGGTATAATTGACTTGCCTATGGTTTAACTTGGCTGCACCGCAGTTTCTGTTTTGTGTTAACTTCTTCAATGAGTGATTGGTCTAGATTTGTGGGTTTTCAATATATGTCAGCCATGGAAGCCCTCCTCCAGACAGAATCTCAAGCAGAAAACGTCATTTGGGCTGAAATGGGTATGGGCGGCCAGGAACCTGCCTTCACCTCTGCATTCCCTCCCTGCCCTCACAGTGGCCCCCAAAGTACCTCTGCTGGGCTCTGGGGCTTCATATCCTAGCAGCACAATTTGAAAACTGTTAAATTTGCCTATTTAAAAAAATCATTTCCCAGCCAGCTAAAATATTTCTGTATACTTTTCATAATATTTTTAATTCTTATTCATTGATTTGAGTGGGGGGGAGAGGGAGAAAGAGAGAGGGAGATTTGTTATTCCACTTATGTATGCATGCATTGGTTACTTTCTGGATGTGCCCCGACCAGGGTTGAACCCACAACCTCGGCATATCGGGACAACACTTCAGGACTTCATTCCATAAATTTTAATTGACAGACCCTCTGTACTTTAAGAAAACCCATAAGTAAATTCTCACATGACATATATCTTCATGGAAAAAAGACTGCAAGGAAATAGAACAAAAATGTCAAGAGTGTGGTCATCCCCAGGTGATGGGCTACCACATCACTGCAGCAGGATATTGCTGGGTTCCCACTTTTCTGCATCACCACCCATCACAGCCATCTGGAAAGATCCTGCAAAGATCCCAGGCCTGACTCCCACACACAGTGTTCTGCCTTCATTGCAGCAGCCAGCCCAGCCTTCAGGACACCACGACAAAAAGATGTGGGTGAGCTCAACTCCACACAATACAGGCACAGTGGAAAACTGTCCTCAAACAGGATCTCCTCAAGTGTGTCCCTTAGGGTATTAGTCCCAGAAATGCTTGGTCACAAAATAAGAATTTGGGAGATGGCAGGGGAAGCCTACTCCAAAGTAACTGAGTGCGAGAAGCTGGCATTCCATGGCCCCTGCTAGGCAGTGAGTACCCAGTAAGTAGTAAGTGTTTTAACATCTCTGGCCATCAGGAAGCCTGGTTAATGTTCCTTAATACAACATTTCTCAAACTAATTTCACTACAAAATTTTTTTCTCCATGACCCCTATTAATATGTCAACAAACAGGTCAGGATTGAACGCAGCTTCAGAAAGGCAATTCTTTTTTTTTTTTTTTAAGATTTTATTTATTTATTTTTAGAGAGGGAAGGGAGGGAGGGGGGGAGAGAGAGAGAAACATCAGTGTGCGGTTGCTGGGAAACATGGCCTGCAACCTAGGCATGTGCCCTGACTGGGAATCGAACCTGCAATGCCTGGTTCGCAGCCTGTGCTCAATCCACTGAGCTACACCAGCCAGGGCAGAAAGGCAATTCTTAAACCCTGAGTTGCAAGTCTTGAAATAAATGAGGAGTTACAGAAGAGGAAGGGAAGGGAGGGAAAGAGACCAGTTTGAGGTCTGGAGGACTTTGCAACAAGATAAAATGACCACCCATGATTCCAAAGAATGTCCAGAACTTTCTTCCTGTCTCATTCCTAGTAGACAGAGGCAGGGATTGCTGTGTTAATGGTCCAACAGCTCAAGACCACCAGAAGAGGACTCTGGAAATTACAAGTGCAAGGTCCCTGACTGTGCACTTTACTGCCTCTCAGTATTAGCTCACTGGGACAAACCTTTCCCTAGAGAGAGCAGGGAAACAAAACGACCCTACTAATTCAGTTTCCCAGGTAACCCGCACCTGTGCCAGCCTTGCGCTAGGGGCCAGGACCGTGGGGATGCATAAGTCAGGTTTAGCAGACAGCCTACTCTGGAAGTCAGCAAAGGGACAAAGAGCTCCTCCCTCGGGTGCACACAGGGGCCTGGGAGCTTATAGAAGAGCACCGGTCTGAGCAGTTGTCAGAAGTTTCCTACAGCCTCATGAAGCACACATTCTCATTGCTTCCAGGTAGAGGGCCGAGGTGTAGGAAGGCGGGAGAGAAGTGTCAGAGAGAACTGCAAGAGTGAAATTGTGGAGGCAGGAGAGAGAGGGGTAGCCTGGGACCTCCCAGTGTCTCCGACTGGAGCAAAGTCTTTGGCAGGATGGGAAGGGCGTGGACATAGAGGGCAGAACAAAAATATCCTGCCCGGAAGTAAGCAGTCGAGCTGGTTACCTCTCTAGGGATTTGCAGCTGCTGATGCAGGGGGAAGAAAGAGGAGGGAGCAGTGGGAGGTGACTCAGGAGGCTGAGCAAGTGGCGAGGAGAGAGCCGTGGGAGCAGATGGAGAAAGTCAGTAAATCTGGATGCAGGAAGGAGGTGGAAAGACAAGTTCAGCCCTCGACAAGTTAAACAGGTTATATAAGAAGACCAATAATTAATGATGATGGTAGTGATAATGATGATGATGGTGGTGATGATAACAAAGATGACTGTGAACTCTCTCCTCCCTCTTTCTCTCCTGGCTGTGGGAGTTGTGCAGGGAAGTGGCAGAAGGGCAATAATCATAAAAGAGAGTTGTTGCATCTTCTCTAGAGAGCACTTTGGGGAGGGTAGAGCTGATGCAAACTCCTCCATCCATCTCTGGCACCCTCCACCCATTCACCCTTCTGCAGAAGAAAGACTAGGCTGGTCCACCTGGTCCTACCCCACCAACCCTGGAAGTCCAGTGGTCCATAATCAGGGTCTCTTCTCACCACTCTCCTTCCTCCCCTTGACTCAGCAAAGACTGGCCCTACTAGGCCTACACCGGACCCTAGTGGGGTGATTCCACCCTCCTTTTTCTGGCTGATCACGGTCCAGAGTGGCTACCACCTCCACTCCTCCACCCCCAGTTTCTAAGTAGCCTAGGTGAGCCACCTCCCTGCAGAAGCAGAGAACCAGCACCACTGCATACAGAATAGGGCAGTGCAGAAAACAGAACACTGAGGCACCCTCCTCTAAAGATGCATTATCTTCAGGGTAGATGTTGAATTCTAGTAACACATTCCTTGGGGTATTTTCAAAACCAGACACAGTGGAACCTTGTTCCAGCCTTGCTATGGGCCAATGCCCAGGCTCCCCTCCAGCCTCCAACCAGTTCCAGCTGCCGCCCCTGCTCGGGTCGGGCAGGTACCATTTAATAGGCCAGGACTGCAGTCTCTGTGCTGTGGGCAGCGAGCTCTGCTCACTCCCACCTCAGGCCCCTGCCTTCCCACTTCTGCTTTGGTATGCTCCTGCTCCTTCTCGCTGGCCTCTCTGAATGCTGCTTTTCTTCTGCCAAGACCGGGTGTTGGCATGTCCCAGACTCATCTTCATTGATCTCTTGGTTCTTTGTCATGTACAGAGCCCACCTCCTTGCCACCCAGATCTGGAAGGGCGAGCAGGAACTGCCTGTTTTAAAGACTTCCCAATTTCTACTGAAGAGCCCCGGCATAGCTTAGCTTGCCAGCGTGAACTATGAGTTCCCAGAGATGCCGATGGCACTTTTCAACATTCGTCACTTTTGACACATCTAAAATATCCTCGCTCCCAGCACTCTGTAAGCACCAGCCCAGATGGTCTGGCTGCTGGGGAAGCGTGGGTCTCTGAAAGGCCTCTGAGAGGCCCTGGGCAGAAGCTTCCTGACTGAGAAGCTCTCACTTTTCTCTCTCCCCCTCTACCCGCTCCAAAGCTAAGCCAGCCAAGTGGGCACCTCACTGCCCGGCTTCCAAGCTCTAAGCCAGATCCCTTTTATAGAATTCCTCACACGTTGGCTCCCCGTGGCTCCAAGCACTTTTCCATCTGCCAGGCGCAGCTCTGTCCTAGAGGAAGCTGCCTACTTGGGAGGTTCCCTGTGGAATCACCTCTACTCTTTCAGGTGACTGAGGACCCCATGGGAAGGAGGTTGCCCCTCTGACCTATTCAACAGCTGAAGTCAAGGGCACCTAGGGCTAAGCTCCGGGAGAGCAAATCTGCAAGGGTTCACCCTGGGCGCTTCATCCTGCTCTGCTGTCAGATGTATCCGTTTTTATGCCAATATCATTGTGTGTGTGTGGTTTCTTTTTAAAGAATTAGCACTGCTTCACATTTTACTTCATCACACATTCTTCACTTTTCCAGTTTCATAGAAAAATAACTATTCCAGCCACTATTTACTTAACTGTCTAGTCTTTCAGACCAATCAGTAGATTCCCTGGAAAGACGAAGAAGTCTTATGACTAACTCATTTTCTCAAAATTCTTTAAGACAAAGAAATAACTATTTTTCACTCCAAGGCACAGAATTTCAACAGCAGCAGCCAACACGGGGTTTTAACTGCTTAACTTTACCCCCCAAATAAAGATTTGTATGAACAAGCAATTTTGCTACAAAAACCCTGTCCTTGAGGGAAAGGAGCAGCAAGACATCACCGCAAAACACGGATGACAATGTCATACACGTGCCACTTCCAACAGGTAGCCTGTGAGAATGCTCCACGTAAGAAGTGGTTACTTCTCTATCCTTTACACAGTGAAAAAAATATTTTTTTCTTTAAAATTCCCCTTACGTATAAGTCTATAAAATTTCAGAAATGCCTTGTACCCAAAACAAGCACTTTAAAAAAAAAGACCATGCTAACAACACTTATAATTCAGATAAGCATATGTTTTTATAACATCTAAGGCTGCAAGGGTTTTTATATTCCATGGTTCTCGGGTTTAAGATGACCTCCGTCTCCTTCACTTACAAAATGTTTTCTGACCCTTGCAGGGCAAAGATCTCTGAGTTGTTTGGAAATTATTCCAGCCTGAAAACATTCCTCTGCAAATTACTCAAGCACAGAGTATGAATATGGGACATCCAGATTAATGTGCAGAATTTCATTATAAATTTTCTCATAACCTCTTTCCATTTGGTCTAGATTAATTGTAGAAGATTTCCAAAGGGGTTTTGATAAATCCCAAATCATCTTACGTGTACTTTCTCTAGTTGACTCCAAACCCATTAAATGGCTTTATATACAAGCACATGGTGAAAATGAGGTGCTTCCAGTTCCTTCCAGGCGATATTCAGCTTCCCACTTGCCTCCAGAGAGTAAACACTCTCTCAGCAGCATGCCAGTCTCTTTGACGAAGTGATTAATAGATCTGCCCGCCCCAGAGCCCCACACGCTATCTGTGTGCTTGCCACCTTCAGACACACTCGGGAGCACAGCAGGCTTGTCCAGAGCAGCGCTAGCCTGGACACAATCTACAGTTCCTTTGTGCCCAGCGGTATAGGTTTTACACAGAATGCCATCTCCAACAGCTCTAACGGCCAACTGGCCCACCCACGGTGGTACTCAGGGTCATCCAGTGCTAAGTCAGGGTGATCGCACAACAATTAATCAGACGGTTTTTTGACATCAGTTGTGCTCATTACTGTTCCACAAAGGTCAGAAAGAAGCTTAGATGTCATTTCTCTATGATTAGCCTTTTCCTCCAATGCCAAGGACACTGCCAGCACTGGTATTCTTCATTTCACCAAGATGTAAATCTCTTAGCATTTCTGCAACATCATTAGTATGTCCATGCTCAAAATATTCCTGCATGATTGGCGTTAAAGTCTTCTCAACTGTGACCTCAACTGTGATTTTATCCAAAGTCAAAGCTGCAGTTTCAGAAACAAGTTCTTCCGGTCATCATCACATTCAGGATCTTTCCCATCCGCCTCCTCCACACCCTGCACCACCCTTCTTCGGCTAGTCCCTGTCCTTCCCCAGATCTGGATCGCCTGTCTAGCAGCCTTCCCTTTGGGCAGGTTGGTACAGTTACCCCACTTCTAATGGCTTCGCTTCCATTATCACTGCTTTAATCACCTCTGCCAGAACCCTGGCATGGGATTTTCTGTAGAAACATTTTTGCCTTGACATTAATTCTCATTTTGTTAAGGGAGGATGCTGAAATCCAAAGAATGAGATCAATAGATCCATTTCTATTGATCTCCTTCTTTATGTCCCCAGTCCCAACACTTTATGCATTACCAGAAAAGAGTGACTTAAGCTATCAGGATCTGTAGGGTTTACATTCAGTATCTGCTCATTTTCTACATCCATTATTCCTTAATTCCACTTGCACTGATTAAATTACCAAATGGAGTCTTCCTCTGGGATCTATTTTTGACCCTGATCCGCTGACTTGACCATGCTACTCAGCCTCTGCCACTGCCTCAGTGTGTCTCTGGCCTCTCCCTCTGTTTTTGTTTTGTTCTGTCTACCTAGTAAAGGGGGGCAGGGGGCAGCCCAAGAGGCTGGTGTTTATTGGGTGAGGCCAGGAGGTCAGCTGGCCAATCATAGCAGTGGAGGTAGAGCTGATTACTATAGCTTTGTAATATAGTTTAAAATCAGAATGTGTGATGCCTCTAGTTTTGTTTTTTCTCAAGCTTGCTTTGGCTATCTGGGTCTTTTGTGGTTCTATACAAATTTTAGGGTTGTTTTTTCTATTTCTATGAAAAAATGCTATTGGAATTTTGATAAGGATTGCATTAAACAATGAAATTGTTTTATTTCTTTTTCAGATAGTTTATTGTTACAACTGATTTTTATACGTTGATTTTATATCCTGAAACTTCACTGGTTAGGTCTAACAGTTTTTTGGTGGAATCTTTAGGATTTCCTATATACAAGATTATGTCATCAGCTAACAGAGGCAATTTTACTGCTTCCTTTCCAACTTGGATGCCTTTCTTCTTTTTCTTACCTAATGCTCTTGCTACTACTTCCAATGCTATGTTGCAAAAGAGTGGAGAGAGTGGGCACCCTTGTCTCGTTTCTGATCTTATAGAGGAAAATATCACACCACTGAGGATGATCTTAGCTGTGGGTTTGTCTTACATCCCCTTTATTGTGTTGAGGTATGTTCTGTCTATACCCAATTTGTTGAGAGTTTTTATCATAAAAGGATGTTGAATTTTGTCAAATGTTTTCCTGTGTCTGTTGAGATGATTATATACATGATATTTTCTTTCTATTAATGTGTGTACCAACTGATTTGTATATATTGAACCATTCTTGCATCGCAGGTATAAATCTCACTGATCATACTGTATGGTCCTTTTAATGCATTATTGAATTTGATTTGCTAATATTTTATTGAGAATTTTTGTATCTATATTCATCAGGGATATTCAATGCTATATTCTTAATAACTAGGCAAGTTATTCTCAGAATGATCTTCCACTTTGGGATAATGCAGATTCTCAGGCCTCACCAGACCTACTGAGTCAGCTGCTCTGGGGATCTTAAGCACATGGCTATGGGAGAATTACTGCCCTCAAATTCAGAAGATTAGGTAGAACACAAAGGGTCCTGAAAAGGAAGGAAGTACTTATTCAGCAGTGGTTTAAGGGCAGAACCCTGGCTGGGTGTGTTTTGCAGTCATAGATTTATTTCCCCATTGACCTGTAGCCTGGTTTGGCTCCTGGAACTGCCTAGTTTGAATGGCATGGCTGGAGCCCCACCTGGTAATGGTAGAGACCCAGCCTAGTAGTCTCCAAAGCTGCCACATGAAGTCAATAGACTTCTACTGCCTGAAAGAGCCTGGACAAATTGGAGAGGAGAGGCTGAAATCCTGACTCCAAAGAGGGGCCTCTTCTTGGCATAAAGGCACAATGGTCTTGCCAAAACATAAAATGTACTGCCCGAAGGAGGTACACAGAATTCAAAGAAAGGTCCCAAATAGACTGGCAAAGAACTTGGTAGATAAGTACCAAAAAGTATCTGGAAGAAACTACGTTGGGTCAAGATATGAAATGGAAGAGATCATAGGTAAGTGCTAAAGGACAGAGAAGTGAGGTGTTCAATGCCATGCTCCACGGCAGACATTTCACCGAGTTTCATCCAGTTCTCACAATGACCCCAGGAGATGTATGTTCACATTCCCAATTTAAGAGAAGGAAACTGAAGCTCCCAGGTTAAGAGAGCTTCCCAAGGTCTCTTAACTAATAATTGATAAAGTTATTAATTAATAACTGATAGATCAAATGCAGAGCCAACTGGTTCCAAAGCCAGTGCCCTTTCCAATAAACTATTCTGTCTCCACCATGGCTTTCCATAGTGCCCCAGAAATTATTGAGGTACACGTCCACAGTTTGAAAGGGGCAGACAGCACTGCCTCCAGACCCAGGCAGTGAAGGGAGAACATGGGTCCAAAACAATATCTTAGGTAGAATAGAACAGGATAAAAGCACATGCCCAGAAAAGTTTTTCAGTCTCAGAACCTAGATGTATGGCTAGTGAGATAGAAAAATGGCATTCAGGTCTTGGCTTTATTTTTGTAGCCAGCCATTGGCCTTAGGCCAGACACTGGACCCCTTCTTATTTCTTCATCAGGAAATGAACATGAATAAAATGGAAGCAGCTGTGCTGTAAGACCCCCAGGACCTGGGGAGCCTCAAAGGAGATAAGGATACCAAGTGCCTCAGGAAAATAGACTATAGCCATGACCTCAAGCTCTGTGTGTCTTGTGGTGACATATTGATCACACATGGGCTCATCTTCTCCCACATTCCATAGTTCTTCCTTCCTATATGGACCAGGCTTTGATTTGGAATCCCTAAGATTATCTGGGGAACTGGTGACACTACTCACCAATGCAGTAATCTGGCTGCCTTCACACCAGCCACCGCATGGCTAAGTAGGTGCCTCTATTATTATTCAGCCATTGAAACACTTACTGGACTTCCAGTCAAGGTGGAGGCATAGGTAAACATGGCTCAGCTCCTCACACAACCACAGCAAAAATTACAACTGAACTACAAAATAGCTATCACCCAGAATCATCAGAATATCGAGCTTTTTGGAAGTCCAACAACAAAGAAATTAAAGAAGTCACATTCATGCAGATGGGTAGGAGGGGCACAGATGTTGAGACATGCAGAGCAGAGAGGACACAGGCACAGATCCAGAATGAGCAGCCCCACACCAATGTATGGTGGATAAATATTGGAAGGGATAACTCAGGAGCAAGGGATCCAAGCCCCACACCAGACCACCCAGCTCAGTGTTCCAGTGCCAGGAAGATAAGTCCCCATAATTTCTGTCTGTAAAATCCAATGGGGGTTAGGGTAGCAGAAGAAACTGTGGAAATTTCAGGATTCTCCTCTTAAAGGGCTCACAATGGACTTAGGACTTACACAGACTCACTCCCTCAGGGCTCCAGCACCTAAGCAGCAGCTAGAAGGGCATCAGTGGCATATGAGGAGACATCAAGGTGTCTGGCATCAGGGCAAGTGCCAAGGGACAACTTCCTCACAGACAAAATGCCAGAGGCCAGGCAGCGGCTTTGTCCCCTTTCTGAGCCCCCCCTCACACAGAGCCACAGAGCAGTGACACCATATCAGAGCCTCCATCAACCTAGTTCACACAGATTTCCCCACCATGACAATTACCTAAGGCTCCACCCCATCCAACTTACAAGTGCATTTTTCTACAATAGGGCACATTAGTAAGACAGGGAGTCAAAGCAGCTCTACATAGAAACAAACAAAGGGAAGCTGCCAAAATGAGGAGACAAAAAAATATGGCCCAAATGAAACAGCAGATCCAAACTCCAGAAAAAGAACTAAACACAATGGAGATAAGCAACCTCTCAGATGCAGAGTTCAAAACACTAGTTATTAGGATACTCAAGGAACTCATTGGGTACTTCAATAGCATAAAAAAGATGCAGGCAGAAATGAAGTTTACACTAAGTGAAATAAAGAAAAATTTACAGGGACACAACAGTGTAGTGGATGAAGTCAAAAATCAAATCAATGATTTGGAACAGAAGGAAGAAAAACATTCAATTAGAACAGCAAGAAAAAAAAGAATCCAAAAAAATAGGGATAGGCAAAGGAGCCTCTCAGGCTACTTTTAATGTACCAAAATTTGAATCATAGGGATGCTGTAAGGAGAAGAAAAAGGGCAAGAAATTGAAAACTTATTTGAAAAAATAATGAAATAAAATTTCCCTAATTTGGTAAAGGAAATAGACACGCAAGTCCAGGAAGCACAGAGAATCCCAAACAACATGGGTTCAAAGAGGACCACACCAAAAAAATCATAATTAAAATGCCAAAGATTAAAAATAAAGACAGAATCTTCAAAGCAGCAAGAGAAAAGCAGATAGTTACCTACAAAGGAGTTCCCATAAAACTGTCAGTTGATTTCTCAAAATAAACTTTGTAGGCAAGACTGGACTGGCCAGAACTATTCAAAGTGATGAAGCAAGGACCTACAACCTAGGTTACTCTATCCAGCAAAACTATCATTTAGAATCAAATGGCAGATAAAGTGCTTCCCAGATAAGGTAAAGTTAAAAGAGCTCATCTTCTCCAAGTCATTATTATATGAAATGTTAAAGGGACTTATTTAAGAAAAAGAAGAAGATAAAAACTATGAACATTAAAATGGCAATAACTTCACAAGTATCAAAAATTGAATCTAAAAAACAAACTAAGCAAACAAGCAGCACAGAAGCAGAATCATAGATATGGAGATCATTTGGAACATTATCAATTGGGAGTGGGAAGGGGGAGAATGTAAGAAAAGGTGCAAGGATTAAGAACTACACATTGGTAGCTGTAGAATACAGAGGAGAATATTAGGACCAATATAGGAAATGGAGTAGCCAAAGACTTATATGCATGACCCATGGACTAAGGCGGGGATTTGTCAGAGAGAATTTGTGGTACCAGAGAGGGGGCCAAAGGGGGAAAAATTGGAACAACTGTAATAGCATAATCAATAAAATATATTTTAAAAGAGAAACACCAAGAGGTATAACAATTGTCTATTTACTTGCCTCCACCATATGACCATGATCTTCTTGAAAACAAGTAAACAGGAAAGTGTTCCTCATTTACTGTAGCTGTATCTACAATATTAAGCATGATCCTGACACATAGTAGGTGCTCACTAAATGTGGGGTGGAATGAACAAATGCATACATAAATGAATGGGTTCATGGTGGGCCCTCAGTCTCTAAGATGGAGAGTTTAAGAGCAGCCAAAGACCTGTGCTTTCAGCCCCAGGCCACAACACAGGGAAGCCCCAAAAACACTCAGGTGTTGGTGGGTCAGGAATATTTCCTCAAGTCAAATGGAAGTCTGACAACTATGGAATTAAAGAAAACATATCCATCCAGATTGGTAAGAGGGGTGGAGATATGAAATGAACTGGTCCCACATGCATGTGTGGTAGGTAAAAGTTCAGGAGAGACATCTCAGCAGCAAGGAGTCCCAGTCCCACACCAGTTCCCTCAGCCAAGGGTTCTGTGCCAGGAAGATACGTCCCCATAACTTCTAGCTGCAAACACCAGTGTAGATTGAGTTGGTGGAAGAAACTTCTCAAGTCCCAAGCAGCTCCTCTTAAAAAACCCACATACAGACTCACTCAAACTCACTCCCTCTGAGCTCCAGCAACAGGGTAGCAGCTTGAAAGGCACCAATGGCATGCAGGGAGGAACTGAAGTATCTGGCATCCAGGTGAGGGCTGGGGAACAGCTTTCTCTCAGACAGAAAGGTGGGCAGAGGCCATTGTCCCTTTTCTGAACCTTCCCCCACAGAGTCACAGAGCCAGAAGGAAGGTGCCATATCTGAGACTCTACCACCATTTGCCATGCCCTAGAGATCCCCTGAGGCTCCATCCCACCTAACTTACAGCTGTTAACAGTGGCTTTTCCATATGAACAGCTGGTCTTGGCTCATGCTTCACAACTTCCTAAATCCTTTCATACAAGCCACAGCCAGCCTCAGTGAGCCAATAGCCCAATACCTCTTCCTAAGTGGCCTTGACATGGCATTAGCAGCAGCCAGCCTAGATTCATAGCTTGCCTTCACCTGGGAATCTCTAAACCCAGCAAAAGTAGCAGCCATCTCAGATTGCTTTATAGTTCCAGCAGGGTGGCCCCAGGCAAAACAAAGGTTAGGACAGACCTTGGCCTACACCACCTTAAAAAACCCAGAGCCTGCACACCCAGTGGACAGCTACAGACCACGTTAGAGCAACACCACCCTGCTTCTGCATAGTTGACCCTCCATGGAGGTCAAGGGTTTGTGGTTAATGGTCACAGTCAATCTGTGCAACTGACTGACCTGGCTAAATCTCTCCCATGGACTTGCCAACAGCAACCATATCTCAACTATAAAAGGAGGGTGTACTCAGCCCACACAAAGGGCACACTTCAAGTACCCAGCTTCTATAATAGGAGAAGCCACTGGACCCTACAGGACACCTACTAGATTTGGCCATGGTGCCAAGACAGGGAGTCATAGAAGCTTACCTAATACATAGAAACAAACACAGGGAGGCTGCCAAAGTGAGGAGACAAAAAAATATGGCCCAGATCAAAACTCCAGAAGAAAAACCTAAACAAAATGGAGATACACAATCTATCAGATGCAGAGTGCAAAACACTGATTATAAGGATGCTGCAGGAACTTAGTGAGGACCTCAGCAGCATAAAAAAGATCCAGTCAGATGAATGATTCACTAATTGAAATAAAGAACAATTTACAGGGAAACAACAGTAGAGTGAATGAAGCTGAAAATTAAATCAATGATTTGGAACAAAAGAAAGAAAAAAAACAACCAATTGGAACAACAAGAAGTAAAAAGAATCCCCCCAAAATGAGGATAGTATAAGCAGCCTCTGGGACAACTTCAAGAGGTCCAACATTTGCCTCATAAGGGTGTCAGAAGGAGAAGAGAAAGGGAAAGAAACTGGAAGTCTATTTGAAAAAATGATGAAAAAAAAAATTCTCTAATTTGATGGAGAAAATAGACATTCAAGTCCAAGAAGCACAGAAAGTCCCAAACAAAATGGATACAAAGAGGCCCAATCCAAGACACATCATAATTAAAATGTCAAAGGTTAAAGACAAAGAAAGAATCTTCAAAGCAGCAAGAGAAAAGCAGTCAGTTACCTACAGGGGAGTTTCCATAAGACTGTCATTGGATTTCTCAAAAGAAACTATGCAGGCTAGAAGGGATCAGTAAGACATATTCAAAGTCATGAAAAACAGAGACTTACAGCCAAGATTGTTCTATCCAGCAAAGCTATCATTTAGAATTGAAGGGCAAATAAAGAGCTTCCCAGACAGAAAAAAAAAAAAGCTAAAGGATTTCATCATCACCAAACCAGTATGCTATGAAATGCTCAAGGGACTTATTTAAGAAAAAGATCAAAACTATGAACAATAAAATAGCAATAAATACATACCTATCAGCAACTGAATTTAAAAAAATTAACTAAGCAAATAGAAGAACAGAGACAGAATCATGGACACAGAATGCATTTTGATGGTTGCCAGATGGAAGGGGAGTGTGGGGGAATGGGTGAAGAGGTGATGAGATTAAGTACTAATAGGCAGTTACAGAATAGCCATGGGGATGTAGGAAATGGAGTAGCCAAAGAACTTATGCATATGACCCATGGACATGAACAATGATGTGGGGATTGCCTGAGGGAGTGGGGAGTGCTGGGTAGAGGGAGGCAAAAGGGAAAAAATTAGGACAACTGTAATAACATAATCAATAAATATAATTTAAGAAAAAAGAAAATGAGGCCTAGCTGGTTTGGAAGAAAAGCCAGGTCTAGAACCCTTGTCCAGCTGACTCAAGGAGCCAAGGACAGTTCACTGTATCACTATGCGGGGTCTCAGAGCCAGCTGGTCCAAACTCCTTATTTTCCAATTGAAGAAACTGAGGCCTAGAAAGTTAAATGACTTGCTCAAGGTCAATCAGGATGAGTTAACAAGAAACTAGGAGCTCAGAGAGATCTGCCAACACACAATCATGTCTAATCCACCAATAGCTAAATACGAGTGGAATACTTCTGAGCGCCTAAAGGCACATTGTCTCTGCAAGCAGGTACAGCAGACCCAAACAATGACATGCTCAGCTGCTTGCCTCACGTGACAGGCCTTCACTTCAGGCTCTGCGCTCTCCTCTAAGTCAACACGTAAATGCAATCAAATGCAATTCAACACAGTCGCGCTCTGGATCAGTGATTTTCAACTTATCTCATGGCACAATAAACTAATTACTAAAACTCTAAGACACACAAAAAAAGTTATAATTTTTGCCACCAGTGTGACAAAATAGGTATAATTCTGATTGATTTATAAAAAAAATAGTAATTACCTACCCCTCTTGTTCCAAAATGACTGTTTAAAAAATCAGGTGCCTATATTTGTATATAAGGATTTCTGTTACCAAGAATTAACCAATCAGACACAAGCTTATTATGCAACATAACCAATAAGATGCTATTGACCTATTATATGACCTATCTATTTATGGTTCAAGACAGGGCATTCGCACCAAATGGCAATTGTTTAGTTGGCTGTTGTCATTTTTTTGTATTTGACAGTGTAAGGGAAGAGATCAGAGCCCCTGACTAAATAGTCAGGTGTTGCGTGTTTTAAAAACTCTTGCAGCCCACATGTTGAAAACTGCTGCTCTAGATCAGGGGAGTGCAATTGTGAGAAGACCCATTTCAATGACCTCATGGTCCACAAGCCTCCTCTGGGGTGCTGAGTGCCTGAAAGGAGGTTTATGGGTCTGTCCCAGTGGGTGACTTCAACTTCCTGGACTGCAAAGGGGCCGCTCTTGGCATGAGGCTCCATTCAATTACTTCCTGTGACCTCGACCAAGACATTTACACTCTCTGAGACCCAGTTTTCTTTTGGGATAACCTACTGCTAGGTTATGAGGACCGAACAAAGTAAGGAATTCTGAGTTACTAGCAAAAAGTAAGTAATAGCCACATGAACCTGCCTGACCAACTCCCCCTGCTCCCCAGCACCCCATCATCATATTTAGTGAGAACTTTTGGGTCTTACAGGTTCTCTGGGTCAGTATTAATTGTGGCTGACACCTTGTGAGGGACTTAGTGGTTGGATTGCCAACTCCCATGTCAGCAAAACAGCCTCACCATTTAACCAAGTAATTCCATGCCAGGTAATTCATCCTAGTGGAAATAATTCTCTGAAAGGAAAGCTCTCTGTGTGAGGTGCATTGCAGCTCTTTTTATGAAGGTGAAAACTTAGAAACATACTGCTTGTCCCAGAGAGGGAAATGGAATCATAAATTACAAAACATTCCCTCAGTGGAATATTACTCAGCCTTTAAAAATGATGAGTATGAACACTAGGGATATGGAGAGATTTTTATGATATAATGTGAAATGAAAAAAGCAAAAAACAGTTATATCTGCACAGTTACATGAAAAATATATTTGCCTCTAGATACAGAAAAGAAACACAGAAAATAGCCAATCCATTAAGATGATGAGAATGCAAGTATATTTTTTAACATTTTATTTTCTGGTATTACTCTGCTTTTGCACACCACCTACATTTTTAAAAGAATAAGGAAGAAAATCTGGTACTTGCTTCACGTACAATTTAGCTGAAGGCAAGTTCCATTTGTGGAAGAATGCCTGAGTACAGAGAAGGTACTCACGAAGTGGTGGTACCAGGAAGAATGAATCGGTAATCCTGGAAATTCTGAAGTCAGGGCTGCTGGTGTGCAGATCGTGGGCCTGACCACAGCAGTCGGGGCGGAGCCATGGCTGCGTTCACCTCACGTTCTTCCACCCTGAGCAGAGGCCGTGCCTTGGAGGGCTTTTAGGGTAATCATGAAATCACAGTCTTCCAGAGGACCTCTCCCACTAGTCCCAGGCAGGGGGATATTTTCAGCAGTTCAGATTAGCAAAAGGAAACCATGAACACACACATTAGCAATCCATATCACGAATGTGAAGATATTTCACACACAACTCTGTGAGGGGCATGTTAATACCTGCGGCTGCTGTCTTATGCACGTGTGTCCCCAGCAGCAGCCAGTCCACGGGAGGCGCTTGACAAACGGCCTGAGAGAAGTACCCAGCCCAGGCATCACAGGCAGAAGCCAGATCCTGACTCCTACTAGAGCCTCTGCTGCTGGGTCTTTGGTTCCCGCCTGTGCCAGCTCATTCATTGCCTGCAGTCACTCACCTAATGATGTCCCTGCCCCAAAGAAAATGAAATCATTTGTTCTTGTATGAACTATTAGGACTCCTCAAACCTGAGGGCTGACTTAAGAAGAGAGAAATCATTGCTGCAAGGAACTGAATATTAGAAACGTAATGGCTGCACCTGCTTCTTCTGATCTGAGGAAGCTTTGCTGCCTCTGGGTCTTGCCGTCATGTGGAGGGAACACCAAGCCTCCCCAACCTGTCACCTCGCTTTCCAGGTGACAAGGGCTGACTCCCTCGAAGGACTTGACCACTTACCTTAGTTAATATTCTCCCTCTCAAAACCACCTCCTATTCTCCGGATTCTTTTTTTTAATTGAATTTATTGGTGTGACATTGGTTAATAAAATTATATAGGTTTCAGGTGTACAGTTCTATAATACATCATCCGTACATTCTATTGTGTGCTTACCACCCCGAGTCAAGTCTCCTTAGAGACCCAGATTCTTATCATTGCTGTGTCTTTATCTCTTCTGAAGACATGAGAAAATGATGATTTCAGAAGGCGTGCCTGGAGAAAGAGCTGCTCCTACTGAATACAATGCAACAAGTTTCCTGCCTCGTAATGGAATCCCTAGGATTTCTCACAACTCACTCACAGAATTGTTGTGAGGCTTGAATCAGCTAATAGAGTTAGTACAAACAAGACAGTTATAAAAGGGCCTGGCACAGGATGAGCACCCAATAAATATTAGCTTACAAAGTGCTGAAAATCAATTTAGATATGCATGCATATAAAAAGAAAGATAAATAAGACCAGAACTAAGGAGCTAATGATTCTACTTTTAGAAATCTATATGAAGAAAATACTCATAGACTCAGGTAAAGATTTATGGATAAAACTGGTCATCAGAGCATTGTTTGTAATAGAAAAAAAAAAAAGAAACCTGGAAACAACCCAACTGTCCAACAATAATGGAATAAGTAAGCGACTGTGCCACTTTTCAAAAGCATGTTTTTGAAGAATGTTCATGCTCTAAGAAATTATCGTGACAGGTGAAGAGGGATACAAAACCATTCATATAATATGATCTCAATTACAGACATTCCAAATAAACATTAGACTGTCACGGAGGCTCAGACACACAGGCTCTAGAGCCCCACTCCTTCCACTCCAAATGTGACCTGAGGTGACCCTGCCTCTCTCAGTCACCGGACGATTGCTAGATCACAGTAAAGAGCCTCTCGGAGAGTCACTGTGACTTAAGTGCTGTTTGACGCTGTGTCCACTGCTTTCATGAGGACTGCAGACCGCTCTCAGAGTCAACCACATGAAGCCTGCTACTACGCAGGGAGGATGTTCAAGACAAGGGCCTCCGCCTCACCCGGTGACTTCTTCTTACAGTGACCCAATACGAAACTCTCTCAGACTCCATGGCCAGGAAAGTGTGGGCAACGAGACACACGAATCCTATTACTGCTCCTGTTTCCGTCTTTTGTTTGATCTCGAGAACAAAATCCGTGGCCCACCTCCAGCAGCCTTAGAGGGTCACATGCTATGTATGTCAGAGTGCAAATCTACGAGCATTTCCGTCTTCATTGTTGTACTGATTTTACTTTCTTCTACCACGAGTTTTTGTGAACTCCTTAAGGTCAAAAATGTTCTCCCACGTCACGCCCATCATCAGTTCCTATTCTCCCAACTTAATCCAAAGAAAACACATATAAGACAGAATTGGTCTTGTGAGGGCAACTGGGATACATTTTCACAGATCAAAAGTGCAAGATGCTGGGTGCTCCAATCTGTACTTACTTTAACCACATGGCCCTCCATAGCTGCTAATTATGTGCCAGGCACTGTTCTGAGCTCTTCACAGATGTCATTTTAGTCAATCCTTATAACAACTTGCTGAGACAGGTACTATTTCCATCCCCATTTATTTTCCTGGAGTCCTCTTAGCATTCCAGTCAGCTATGCTGAAATGAAGATGTAGCTATTCAGCCACCAAATAAAAGAAAGTTGGTTACATTTAGCACCAATGCATAAATGGATGACAAATCAAGTGTCGGCCTTTGATCTGAGGCCTGGATCCCACAGATTCCACTCTGATCACTGAGCATTTACTGAGCACCTACCAGTGCTGACCCTCTGTGAGTCCACAGCCTGGTGGAGGAAACACCACACACCTAAGCACACAGATCACCAGGCCACATAACAAAGACATGAGGATCAGAGAGGGGGCAGCAAGAGGAAGTAATGACCCCTGGCAGATGAGAAGGCTTCCTGGAGGGGGCAATGTCTGAGGCCCATTTTCATGGATGGACCAGAGTTCGTGGAGAGCAGCAGAGATGGGGAGGAAGAGAGATTGCGAGGTGCAGGGATGTGAGTGGCATTTGGGGGGAACTCTTGGCAGTTGGGGCAGCAGGAGAACATAGAGAGGGGAGGAGTTGCAGAATGAGGGAGTATCATTTACGTGGTGGCTTTGGCTGCAATACCAAGAAGCTTAAAGTCACACAAGGATCTAATAGATTTCTGTTCTAGAAAGATTCTTGGGCAGCCATGCAAAGGAGGATGGCAAGACCATGCATAGGCTGTTGTGATAAACTAAGCAAGAAGCAGTATGAGCATGAACTAGGGCCCTGGCGTCTAGGGGTATGTGGGAACCCCAGCTTCGGGCTGTTTTGCAGGCAGGTATGAGAGTTCAAGGTGACACTCCAGCTTCTCACTTAGCGGGAGGGCAGAGCGCACCATTAAACGGGGAGCACAGACTGGGAGCACGTTTGCAGGGCTGAGGGCTAGCTCAGATAGTCTGGGCAGAAGAAATCTTCATTATTTCAGAGAAGTTATTCAGATTCTCACTCACATCTCCTTTTAATAAAATATGACGCATTTCATTCTGTCATCACAGTGAAAAAGCATGACCCTTTGCTGGGAATTAATAGCCTTTCGAATTAACAACCCTTGGGTAGGAAAATCGGTTTCATGAATACTTCCCCTTGTACTTGGTAGGTCCATCTCTCGGTCCTGCCATGCCCTGATAGCAAGAGCCCAAGACTCATCGTTTGAGAAGCTGAATGACTTGGTACTTAGAAAGAATGATCAGGCTCCTTAGTAATTTGGCCTAATTTAGTTCACAGACAAAAAATGCTTGTATAGTCTTGTGTCCGCCCCTCAGCTGTCGGGGAGGGAGGACAACTGGCCTGATTCCTAATCTTGGCAGCAAGATGTCAGCTGTTTTGGGGCGCTCGAACTCTGGAAACCAGTGCCCCCTCAGGCGTAGCCCAGCCCCTGAGCAGAGGTGTGTGTGTTCGGCCCACGCAATGGCCTCAGTAACTGTTGGGCTGCCTCGCAGAGTTGGGTAACTGACCACTCCCATCCTGAAGTGGCTCAGGAGCAGGGTGAGGCTCCCCTCAAAAAGAGGCCAGAGGGCCTTTCAGAAAAACAAAACAGGTGAAATCTTAAAAGCAATCTTTCTCTCCCTACCGCACCCCCACGCAGTCTTTGAAAGACTCCAAATGGATATTCCTTTATCCTTTTCTGCTGAAAAACTCTTTGGTCGCTGCCTGTCACAGAGTATAAAGTCCAGACCCCTCAGCATCCCAGGGCCTTACACCCTCTGGACGCCCAGGCCTCTTTCCTGCCTCCTTATGCCCACACGGTCCCATGCCTCTGAGCCCTTACTCAGCTGTTCCTTCAGCCCGGAAACACCTACTCCCTCACACACCTACCCACTACCCACGCACACATACAAGCCCTCATTCGTCCTTCAAGGTCAAGATTAGCATCACTTTCCCTGAAAAGTTCTCCCTGAATGACACGCCCCATCACACAAAATTCACCACTCCCTTTATAATCGTCCCCACTCCACCCCTACCTGGTCCATACCAGGCCACATTATATAATGTGTCTCCCAGTGATGAGTTAAGCTACATGCGAGAATGCATAGTCATCTAACTCAGATGCTCTATTCCATAGGGACGTAGGGAATTGCAGTCATAGAGGCACGGGTTCAAATCCTGACTTTATCACTTACTGGCATTGTGATTTTTGGTGAAATTCTTGTCCTCTGTCCCTATTGCCTCTCTCCTATTCCCACTGCCCTAGAGTTATCTAGTGTCTGGCTGGCTGGTCCTATAGTCACCAGGATGGCAGGGGGAAGATGACCCTCTCCACCTCTGTGTTAGGTCCTCCTAGGTCACCCTCCATCATCTCCCAGAAGAGAATGGCCATTCTCCCAGAAATGTTCTTTGGGGTTTCCCGAAGCTACAACTCACGACTATGTCCATCACCTCACCAGAACCCCATTGGCTGGTGTTCTCCACAACCTTTGGGCTGTCCCAGAGCTGGCGGAGGTGGAAAAGATGCCAATTTAAGCACTGTCCCCAATCTTCTGTTCCAGAGCCATTAGGAAGAAGATCTCGAGCTGTAGAAGAAAATGAAACATTGCAGGAGATGAAGACGAGATTTCTGCTCTTCGAAGGGGCAAGCACCGAGCCCTGTCAAATCGGGCGCCACCATCCAGACTCGCTACAGAAGTGTGGCTTCAACTCCTCTCTGCCGCTGGTGATGATCATCCACGGGTGGTCGGTAGGACACGCTGGCACGGCCTTTTCCTCTCTGCTTTTCCATTTTCTTTTTTTCTCCCTTGTGTGTTCAATTTTAATAAAAAGATGGGGAGCTGGTGATAACGACGTCATGCATACTATTTGCAAAGCACATTCTAATTTTCCGAGCTCTTCCCCACACATTAGCTCATTGAGTTTCTCAATTCCATGAGCAAGCAGGGAGGGGAAAGTATAATTATCTCCACATTTCAGATAATAAAATGTGACTCAAAGAGGTCGCACAGCACGTGAGGGCCCATAGGGTCTGCAGCCCATGCAGGGGAAGCTGCATGTGTCATAGGAGGAGGCAGGAAGCCGGAAGATGTCGTCTCTTGATGAAATGTTGTATCTGTCAGTGTTAGATTCAGCTGTAAATAACAGAAACCCATCTGGCCGTGGTTCAAATAAGTCAGAATTTATTTCCATTTTCCACAATAGTCAGAGATATGTAATCCAAAACTAGACAAATGGCTTTGGTCAATAAAGTCCTCAAAGACCCAGCTCATTTCCAGCTCACTATTCTCCCATCCTTAGATGTAGGCCCCATCCTCCTAGTCCAAGGTGGTAGCTATAGCATTAGCCATCACATCTGCATTCCAGGTAGTAAATGCTGTATACAAAGGAGTCAAAGAGCAAGGAGATTTTTAACAACAACTTTAGTGATATATAATTCACATATCATTTAATTAATCCATTTAACATGTATAATTCAATGGCTTTGCTATAAAAGAGAGGTGTTTTTATTTTTTAAGTTAGCCTCCCAGAAGCATCTGTGAAATACTTCCAGTAATATCTATTGGCCATACGTACATAGAAAGATAGCTGAGACATGTGTAGCCTCTTAGAGAAAGTATAGCCTTTTAGTGATGCTAAACATTCTATTTCCATGGAAGAAGGGGGTAGAGAATATTGTGGGCAATAATTGATGTCAAACTAAGTGAAGCCTTATCTCCAAGAGGAAATTCTGATTACTGGTTAGCAGCCCACCCATGATTCAAAGCTAAGTTCACAATATGAAACTTCCAGGATTTGGAAATCTATTTCATGACTTGGAAACCTTTCCCTGCCATCTAGTTGGAAACACTCCTGAAACCCCCTTCTATTCTACCCTAGAGAGCAAAATGGGCTCATCTACCCACATACCACTCCTTCAACAAGTATTCTCCAAGGGCCTGCTACGCACAGGCTCACAACCTCCCATGAAAGAAACAGACCCCTACCTGGCCGTGAGAGGCAGTAGGGAGCCACATGATGCCTTGTGGGTGTAGCCACAAGGTGGGGTGCCTTCTATAGTCATCCCAGAATAGCACTGGGGCTCCTGTAGCCCGCCAGCAGTTGCCCCTCAGAATTTAAAGGGGTCCCACCCTAGAGAAATGGGGGCTGGCAGTGAAGGTGGTGGGAGCCTTTTCTGCCCCTAGAGAAGGGGCCTAACATAGGTTGAAGCCCTACTGGAACAAGGCCCTTGGCATTACATATCGGCCCATTTAATCCCCACTCTCCCTGACTCCCTCCCACTGCCCCCGCCTCACCCTCCTTGCCTTCTCCTGCCTCCCCCTGCTTCCCCTCACCCTCCTTGCCTTCTCCTGCCTCCCCCTGCTTCCCCTTACCCTCCCTGCCTCCTCCTGCCTCCCCCTGCTTCCCCTCACCCTCCCTGCCTCCAGCAATACCCAAGTGTTTGTGGCTCCTTCCATGCACCATGGGATTTCTCTCCTCTTGGCCTTGGCTTTGGCTCAGGCTGTGCTTTCTACCTAAAGTGTCCTTTCCCCTCTTCCTCTTTAGGACAGTATTTATGATATATTAGGTGCTCCAAAAATACTTGTTAACTGAAATAATGACAGAAGAAATATCTTGTTTCTTCAAAGGCAACATGAAGATAGCAGGGTCCTTTTACCAGAATGAGCTCTTCATTCTCAAATTCCTATCCAGACTGGAATACAGCTACCATTATCAGTAATAATAATAACACAACTGCAAATAATAACTAACATCTGCTGAGTGCTTACTATGTTGCAGGTGATGCTCTAAGTGCTTTGCATCCATTAACTGACCTCATCTTTACAACAGTCCTGGAAGGGGGGCTCTATTCTGATCCCTGTTTTCCACATGAGAAAACTAGGGCACAGAGATGTTAGATCACTTGCTTAAGGTCACTCAGCTAGCAACTGGGAGAGTCTGGATTTGAACCCAAGCTGCTACATCCACACAGAAGGCCCTGGGGAAACATTTATTAAATAAATGGATCTTACCCTGGACGACATGTCAAGCCATCAGCTTTGCTCTTCACCTTGGTGGGCTAGTCTTCAACCACACCTGCCATTTTTCCTCTCCCCAGACATACCATACTGTCCCTTTGTCATTCTGTGCCTCTGCCCATGCTCTTCCTTCTGCCTGGGATGCCCTAGACACCCCCCACCCCGCAACCAGCACCACATTCACCTGCCCACCCTATGCTTAATCCTATTTCTCCTTTACGACACAGCATAAATGTGTTTGCCCTGTGAACCCATCAGAAGTGCCCTGTAAACATTTATTGAGCTCCTACTATGTTCTGGCTCATGGAGCTGGTCACTCTGAAGCAATCCCAGCACAGTGAGGGAAAGGAGAAGAAACACAGTGGGTTTCAGACATGTGGCGGAGCCGGCCACCAGGAGGAGCTGGCCCAAGACTGACCTTCCACGGAGAGGGCAGGTTCAGTGGCTGATTTACACAGGTGTTTCCATTGATCTAAGGCTTGGAAAGTCCTAAAATAGGGAATGCTAAGACAACGGTTCTCAATAGGGGGCTGGGGGTGTAGCTCCCAGGAAATATTTGGCAAAGCTAGGAGGATTTTTGGTTTTAATAACAGGGGCAGGGGTGCTGCTGGCATCTCCTGAATGGAGGCCAGAGATGCTGCTAAGTCTACTGCAATGCACAGGACAGCCCCACAGCGAGCAGGGATCCGGCCCAGATGTTAATAGTGCTGAGGCTGGGAAACCTTTAGAGAAAGGACCCAGTGGTAACCAAGAGTTGGAGAAATGAAAAAGAGGCGAATGGGGAAAAAGAAATAACTGCAAAGCTCCCTCTGTCCACCCCCGGTGAAGCTGACCACCCTGTGCACCTACCCTCAGCTGGATGGCTTGCTGGAAAGCTGGATCTGGCAGATGGTGGTCGCACTGAAGTCTCAGCTGGCCCAGCCGGTGAACGTGGCGCTGGCAGACTGGATCACCCTGGCCCGAAACCACTACGCCACCGCTGTCCACAACACCCGCCTCGTGGGACAGGAGGTCGCAGCTTTTATCCGATGGCTGGAGGTAAGACCTGCCCCAACCTGCCTTCCTCTCCTTTCCTCTAAGACCAAGTGAATTCAGCTGGTCTCCAGCAGCAGCCCAGACAGGAGAGCCACATCTGCTAAGCTCACAGGAATGGAAGGGCCTAAGACGGTGACCAGGCCCCAGGGCTCTCTCGGCTGCCTCACTTGCACCCCTCTTTTGAGGAATCATCTTCCCCTCCCACCCATCCACTAGTCCTTTTATGTTCACCCCTTGGATGTGCTACAGGATCTGTGTACCCTGTAACGAACAATCCCCACACAGAAGCTACAAACAGGATTGCTGCAACAGGGCATTCATACCCACGTGCAGACAGGCAGGCAGGAGGCATAATTACTAGGCAGGGTCCCAGGTCGCTGAGCCTGAAAGGAGAGATGACAGAGTCTGCAAGGTGAGAAGCCAGTTTGGGTCTGGAGTATGAGTGAAGCACCTCATTTGCAATCAGGCGCCAAGAACAGGGTGGGAGCCTGAACAAGCCGGACCCACTAAGGCTTTTGTCGGGGCAGCTCTTCTCCTGCAACCACGTTATCGCTGTCTTCCAGGAATCTGTTCCGTTTTCTCGAAGCAATGTTCATCTAATTGGGTACAGCCTGGGTGCACACGTCTCAGGATTTGCTGGCAGTTACATCGGCGGAAAGCACAAGATTGGGAGAATTACAGGTAACGATGCCTGATAACTAAGGACTGTAATCTCACAGATGCATCGGGCCACGGAGCAAGGGCCTGCTTTTTCAAGTCTCCTAATGAACACACCCCCAGGTTCCTTCGTGCTGGGTCGGTGTCCAGGGAGGGCTGGTAGCACTGTTGGAAACGTGAGCACTGTTACAGACTGCTGCCCAAGAGAACTCAGAAATTGCAGCCTCCACTCCTACTGCCTTTCCTCACACAGATGCCTCTCATAGTCAGGCCCTATAGGATCTAAGAAGTAGATTTTCTGTACACTTTTGTAGCAGGAAGTTTATTTTTCAATTTATAATTTAAAAAACCCAACATGAGCAAGTTAAAGAGTCACAGCCCTAAGTATGCTGTAACAGCAGCCACGTTTGTGCCTCAGTTTCCGCATTCGTGAAACACATGGGTCTTACTCGGGGCCCCCTTTGCACTGAGAAAGAGAGCTCTGCACCAAAAAACCTTGCCCCATGCTCTACACCAACTCAGAAACGGCCCTGGGTGCCCAGGAAGAGATAAAGACATGCCAGAAGGCCTCTCCTCCAGGTGTCCCTGACCCCAGCTACACCCCCGTGCTGCCCCAGAGTGACATGAGGAAAAACACACCTGACCAGATGGTTCCCCAACCAAGTCCCCAAGGCCCACAGGTCCCCACAATGGCCTTTGCAGTGTAGGTCCCCAGAGCTCCAGCTTCTCCTCCGACAGTTCCCTTCCTCTAGCTCTAGGCCTCAGTAACACTAGATTTTCCTCCACTTCACAAAGACGCTGTGGCCTCTTGTGCTTCTGGGCCTTCGCATGTACTGTTCCCTGTGCCTGGAATATCTTTCTGCCACTCACCCACCAGCTCTCCTCTACCCTCAAACTCCTACTCATCCTGCAAAACCCAGCAGGCTAAAACAATGTTTCACAGGCTAAAACAATCCAAAGGAAATTTAAGATGAATGGCATTGCTATGACCTTTTATTTTTATCAAGTAAGAACTTTTTTGGCAACTATTAAATACCATCTATTGTTATCATTACTTCATAAAAGAAGATACTTATTTTAATATGAAAAAGGATAGGGATAATGGCAGATATTAAACCAAGTAAATTTGTCATTATGAGAATCCTTTTTTTTTTTTTCATCTTGCGGGTGACTGGGGAGGCCTGGGCCCCAGACCAGTAACTGTGTGCCCACCGCTGTCACGTAACGCCCAGCGGCCTGGGTGTGAGCAGACCGTCCCCAGAAGGCCCAGGAGACCCATCACAGAGGAACCAGGACTTGAGGCTGATCAGAATTGCAGAGGCCAGATCAAGCCCAGGACCATCTCCTCTCTGACTGGTTCCCTGGGCCCCGTCCGGCATTATTATCCAGGTCCACATGTCAGAGACAGCAGGATGGCTAATTACTCTGTTGTCCTCTTGTAGTCAGACTGATGAAGGAAGGAACATAAATCACACGGAGACATTCTTCATTTGTAACTGCGCTGAGGGCTGGAGAACAGGCACTCCCGTGGCCTCCTGCCAGTTCCTCCGCCCCCCTAGGGGATGAAAGCCAGGGCCGATGTGGGGCATCAAAGGCCCTCCTGAGAAGGTAGAGGAAGAAAGGGCAAAAACCTTGAGTGCATAGATGCTCCCAACTCCTGCCAGCCAGGAGCTGCCAGTTGCCTCATGCAAACACATCTGTCACTTGAGGACCAGAGCTTTGAGCGGTGCTATTTGCTCTCAGTATCTTCTCCACCAGGGACCAGTGACATGCCAAGGCTTGGCTGGTTCTGGACCATCCCATGAAATGACATTAGTGTAGGAGAAAAGCCAGCTTGTTTAGGGAAGTTATAGGCAACATTCTGGCAAATAACTTCTTTTTTCATGGGTAGGTTAAAACTACTTACAATAAGCACAGCGGGTTTTTTGCATGCAAACAGATGCTCTTGAAAGTAGCTTGAGAGGTACTTAAAATTGATTTGCTTAAATAAATCAAGCATTGCCTCATAACCTTATTTCTACCACTGCATAGTTCCTGCAGACCTCTTTTCCCCATAGATAATGCCCAGCCTGTGTTCAATTTTCAGCACCATGAATTACTGTGGTTTTACTGCAAAAAGGTTGTGGCAAGATTTGCTAGAGAAAGATTATGCCCTAGGATTTTCTTCTTCCTGCTAGCCCATGAATGTGTAACAACATGAATAAGCTAAAAAGAGCATTTCTCCTCCCCTCTTCTTGTTCCCACCTAAACCATGCCCTTGCTTTCCTGTTAGGGCTGGATGCCGCGGGCCCTCTGTTTGAAGGAAACTCCCCCAGCGACCGTCTTTCACCAGATGACGCCGATTTCGTGGACGCCATTCACACCTTTACCTGGGAGCACATTGGCCTGAGCGTGGGCATCAAACAGCCCATAGCACACTATGACTTCTACCCCAACGGAGGCTCCTTCCAGCCTGGCTGCCACTTCCTAGAGATCTACAAACACATTAGCAAGCATGGCCTAAATGGTGAGGAAGAAGGAAGATATGGCTAAGAGCACTGGCCTATACCCCAGCCCTTGCATGGGGCCTCTGCATCCTGTGCAGTCTACCAGATCTGTGGATTCTGGGAAGACTTTGGCAAGAATGGCAGCCTGGGGTGTATGTTCACTAAGTCCATTCAAAGAGAGGGTTTGTGGGAGTGGGTAAGGGCTGGTGTTCCCCCCACAGGCCCCTCCTCCTATCAGATAGAGGTCCTTGGAGCTCAGGCTCTGAGGATGTGCTGAGGGCACCACCAGGAGTCCCCACCTCTTACCCCGACTCGGTGCAAAGCCTCTCCGGGGATAGTAGCCCTTCTGAGAGTTGAGTCCCGATGCCTGTGTTTAGTCCGCCTTCTCCAGAAGGCACTAAAGAGTGAGCTTCATCACTCAGGCAGCTTCCACTTCTCGGCTCACATGAGGACCCACTTACTAGATTATAGCTTCTCGATACTTGGCCTCACAAGAGTGCGAAAATTCTTCCACCTCTGTGAGGTTTATTCAGCTGATCCTCCAGGACAGTACTGAGATTCTTTCAACTCGGAAGTCCTCGTGACTTCCTGTAGCTCAGGGTGAAACCTGGACATGGCATCAGTTGGGCTGTGATCCCACTTTTGTCTCAAATCTGGAACAGTAACATGTGCATTGATAACATGCACAGGGTTAAAAAACAAAACTTAAAAAAGCAAATATCATACTCTCCATAGACATCCCAAATTTCTCATTATTATAAGATATGATCCTAATTAAAACATGCCAGCTCACTGTAAGCCATTGGAGACCACCACAGCTGCATGCCAGTCTCACCCCAATCATCCAAAATCGATCTGAGAACACACTCTCTTGTGATTGCATCACCCCTATTACCCCCCCCTGTATCAGGATGCCCTTCACACTCGACATGATCTCATTTTGGCTGGACTCCCAGCCTTCCAGCCACCCACACCTGAGAGAACCCTCTAGGAACATCCCCTATCACTTCTTACGTCTCCCTGGGGTCATCGTGCCTCCAGTCACCAGCAGTTCTGGCTGCCTGTCGCCAGCCCGCCTCTCAGACCCACACCTCCCGACGCTCAGCACAGGATGGTGTATAGCCACTAGTTGCCTGGTAAATGCATCTCTGAGCAACGAGTGCTGTTTGCTTTTTTGGTGCTAAACTTCGAAGCGATGGAACCAAGTGTATTCACTTCGCTTGCCCACCCTGGGCATGATTTTTCTGTTTTCTTCACCCCCATATTGACAAGTGATTCTGGGGTGGCTCTCGGACCAAAGCTAAATGAAAGGCAACTTGATAACCGTTCCACCACCCTCACGACCGGGGTGAGGCTAGGTGAGGCCGAGTGAGTCAGCAAATGTCTTTGAAGCCCCATTTCCTCACTTGTAACAGCTGCCTCCAAGTGGGACGAAGATGCAGGGAGCAGATGAGTGAAGGCAGAGTGCCCGCCTCGTGGCACGTACTCGGCAAATGCAGCCACGAGGAACCGAGAGCTAAGGTGACCGATGTTGGGGGAAGAGCTTTTGGCAAAGTTACCTGTGCTCTGCCTTCACACTTGGCAGTTTCCACGTCTCGTGGTCGTTTTCCAACATTCTCTGTGAATCATTTACTGGATTAGGTTAACATTTGGAGAGAAAGAAGTAAAGGAAAGAAAGAGAGAAAAGAAAGGCAGAAAAGGTAGCTGAACCTCCTAAGCTTGCTGGAGAGGTTAGGGCCATTCAGACCTGGTCACGGGGGCGTGTTCTTCTAGAAGCCCATCCCATGCCGGTGTTACAGGCCAGTTACCCCAGGGACACAATGGCTGCTTTGGGACCGAAGGTAGACGCCGTCAGAGGGGCCTCAGCACTCGGCTCAGTGGCTGTGCCCCCAGTGCCCCAGCCCGAGTGTCCCTGGCCTTACTAAGAAAAGAGGTATTCCACACAAGCCTTTGTTAGCTAACTCACTTGTGCATTTTTAACCATTTGAGAAAGAAATTTTCTAAAAGGGATTACACTACCCTGCTTTCTTAAATAATTTGATAGTTTCTTAGTGACTTGGGGTTCCCTTTAAAACACCTACCACAGCCTGCCGCGGTCACACGGTGCCTGTGACCATGCCTCCACACCAGGTGACCGAGAGGAGTCTGCTCTCCCCAAAGTCTTCAATCACCTGTTACAGGCACCGTTGTCAGTGGGTCGACCCCAGCAGCCCCACCCGTCTGTCCCAACGCGCTGCTAGTCCACTCTGCAAAACAAGGTGATCCTTTGAACAGAAGGCTTAATCCTTTGGATTAAAGGTTGATGCTGTCCTTGCCCTGTGTTCCAGCCATCCCCCAGACCATAAAATGCGCCCATGAGCGGTCAGTGCACCTCTTCACAGACTCCTTGCTGCACGCCGACCAGCAGAGCACGGCCTACCTGTGCAGCAGCATGGACCGCTTCAGCCAGGGCCTGTGCCTGAGCTGCAGGAAGGGCCGCTGCAACACGCTGGGCTACCACACCCGCCAGGAGAGGCGAAGCGAGAAGAGCAAGAAGCTCTTTCTGGTGACACGAGCCCAGCCTCCCTACAAAGGTGAGTGCAGGTAGCCTGGAGCCTTCGCCAAGGACAGGAGATAGCGCCCTGTCTGAAGGGTCAGAAGTTCCCTGAAGTCTTTTCCTGGAAAGACTTCAGGTTCTATTTTTACTGTTTCTGAAATTGCACAGAATCCACACAGTGATATTGACGAGGCCTTTCTTTTCCCAAGAATGTGGCCACCGTGCTGCCAAATGCTAAAAGAAAAGCCTTACTACTTTCTGAAACAATCCTTGGGTTGTCCTGTCTTCATCCATCTGCACGGTCCCCTGAACAGTTACCTCAACTACCCAGGTCTCTCTGTTGTGGAGACCTGGACATGTCTCTAAACCCAGACTACAGCCCAGTGCCTTCATCTGGCCCCAACCCCCATGGAAAAACAGTTCCAGGCTACATTTGCGGCTCCTCATTTTCCCGACAGTTTCAATCAGCTGAGCATATAGGATATCATTGCCTGGTGGAGGCCTTTCCAAGATGCTTTTCAGCTTCCACTGTTTCCCCATCAGATCCTCACCTCGGGCAGAAACAGAGCCCCTGCCTCTCTCTGGGTTGAACAGGAGGTCAGAGAAAGGGCTGTGCTCACATCGTAGGCTGAAGTCAGCAAAGAAATATTCCACTGAAGCCCAAATCTTCCTACAGGGAACCAGGGCACATCTATTGCCATTAACATTACTGCCTAATCCTTAAAACAGCTCTTGAGTGACTTAGCATCTTTCCTAGCATGTGGTCACCTGCACTGGGAGGAACCCGTGTTGTGCTGTTTCATTATTATCATGCAAACATTTGTATCTGCAGAAGGTGTATGCATCGTCACCACCACTGTGCATTTGCACAGTGTTTCATACAAAACATTAGATGCAGCCATTTATTTCTAGTGGTCCCCACACAGCCAAGCAAGGTCAGCCAGGCTGGTTACTATCCCACTTTTTTTTTTTAAGATTTTATTTATTTATTTTTAGAGAGGGAAGGGAGGGAGAAAGAGAGAGAGAGAGAGAGAAACACCAATGTGCGGTTGCTGGGGGCCGTGGCCTGCAACCCAGGCATGTGCCCTGACTGGGAATCGAACCTGCGATGCTTTGGTTCGCAGCCCGTGCTCAATCCACTGAGCTACGCCAGCCAGGGCACTATCCCACTTTTAAGAGAGCAAAACTTGGATGGAGTGACCTGCCCACACTCCAGACTGTGAGCAGGTACATCCGACTCCCAGTCCAGTGTACCTTTTTACTATCAGGCTCCCAAGTTCAAGCTCCCAGGAGACTTATTTTTTAGGTTCAGAGTCCTCTGTTTATCTGAGCATTTGCCCTCCAGCCCGATTTCCCTTCCCTGAGCCCAGGCCACCCAGGAACGAACTCAATGGCTTCTGAGAGGGCTTGGAGTGAGGGCAGGATCTTTCCCACCTGGAGGACCAGAGTGTCCCCTCTGCTGCTTGTGCCTTAAGGGCGGAGGAGCCGGGAGTATCAGAGTATCAGGAGCAGGGGAGGGAATTGGGAAGGCCTCCTGCTTCGGTGGGCTCCCCCACCACAGGCTGCCAATTAGACACTCACCCATTTGGGTTAAGCAGCTCCTCTTTTAACTGGCAAAGCCACCTGGATTGATTAAGCTTCTAAGATAATCACATTTCCCTGGATCTACTTTAATCCCGGACTATTAGCATTTTGAGAGACTGTTCACCCCTGCCAGTTTCACAGACAGGGAAACTGAGGCCCAGAGGGAGGAAATCATTTGTCCAGGATCACAAAGTGGGTTCTTAGCAGAGCCAGCATTTAGACCCACGACTCCAACCAACTAGCCGAGTGATTGTTGTTAGCCCAGCAGCCTGCCCTGGCCTGTTTGTGGAATGAAGGAAGCAGGAGAAGAGAGGGGCTGGATTGCTTTCCTCTTGAGATCAACTGGGAAGAAGGGTCATGTCTCACCTTCCAGGGCTGGGTTGTGCATTTGAAGTGACGGGCTTGATCCAGACTTAGGGCTTGGAGAGGGAGGGCCGTGGGGAGGAAAGAGTGTCAGTAGAAGGGAGAGGTGGAAGAAAGAGCAGTAGGCACAACCCCGGCTGAGTTCCTCCCTTTTGCCCAGGCCCCGCCCCCCTCCAACCCCACCCCCCACTCTGCCCCAGGGTGCCTGACCTCCCCATGTTGCTGGTGGGAGCTCCCTTCCTATTAAAGAGACTGCAGAATCACATCAGCTACCAACACTGATGTGATCACTTATTTGTTTCTCCTTCAAACATTAATTGAGCGCGAGTAGGCAGAGTCCCTACCTCTGTGGGGGTGGAGGAGACCAACCCTGGCCATTCAGTAGGTGCTCAGTGCTATCCTAGAAAGACAGGCCATGAACCCCTTGGAGAAAACACTTGGGTCTCCTTATTCCCAACTACCCACCTTGATGAGAATTGGACCCACAGGGCCGGTGATGATGGAGGTAGGCCTATAAGGCAGGACTGCCTAAACCTGGTCAGAACCCAAACCTGCAGCCAGGTACCGAGGTTTCAGTGATACACCTCCCTTCTTGGGGCCTCCCAATTCTCCCCAGTTCAGCTTCAGTCCTTCCAGTGAGCCAAGTCCAATCCATCTGCTCACTGGTGGCAAGGAGCAGCCCCGTGGTCACACCAAGTGGTCCTGGGAACGGCTGGGAATTACACTCAGGTGAGACTCCACCTGTTTGGAAGCAGCTGCTCACAGGGATGCTGCAATCTGTATGATGCTATGTCATCCAATATGATGGCTGTTAACCATATGTGGCTACTTAAATTATTTAAACTAAATAAAATCAAAAATTGAAGTCCTCCGTCACACTAGCCAGCTTTCAAGCGCTCAAATACACGGTTGCTGTGTCAGAAAGCACAGAAATAGATCTCCGTCACCACAGAAAGTTCTTTGGATGGTGCTGGCAGGAAGCCTTTGATCTAAGCCACCGTAACTACACCCTTCTCTACCCATCACGGCCAAGATCATCTCCGCCTGGGGCCCCCAGAGCCTGTTTCGCTGGCCACCTCCCACATTTGATAAATATGTATCAGCTCATGAAAGAACAGACTTGCCCAACCCTGGTTCCACAGAACCCACAATCTGTGTTTTTCAAGGACATCTGATTGTACTATATATTTTAGTGCAGGGCCTGGCTGGGCAAGACATAAATCACCTGCCAGTTGTAGTTTCACAAAGGATGACTAACTTGGCCCTTGTTCCTCTGGCTCCCAAGATATTTTGACAAAACCATCAAAGGATCTATTTTCTACAACCATCCGCCAGAACTCGGGTAAACACTGGGAGAATACAGCCATAGCAGAGGAGAACTGGAAAACAGTCGCTGAGTGAAATGGGGCAATTTATTGCCCATTTCCATTCTCATTCTCTCAGGAGGACCTTTGGCAGTTTGGAAGGCAGTTTTTTTTAAGGGGGTGGGGTGGAAACACATCCATATTGAGTTAACTTCTGCTTAGCAAGTGCCTTATCTAATTGGTCCCAGGAGCTGTCAGATGAGGCAGGGGGCGGCAGGGAGGGAAGTGGCCCCTGCAGCTGCGGTCCAGGTACCGTGCTGGGTGTGCGCATGAATTATCCCATTTAGTATTTAATCCTCACAGCACTGGAGAGATCCTGATGGACGGAGACAGAGACAGTGGGGCGGCAGTGGGAGAGAGGGGGATTGATTCATTTTCCAATTAAAAAAAATTAAGATTCAAAGAAGTTCAGTTTTCCCAAAGTCACACCATTTGTGAGTAGCAAACGCACTGTCTGA
Source organism: Tonatia bakeri (assembly GCA_004024845.1). Lineage (NCBI taxonomy): Eukaryota > Metazoa > Chordata > Mammalia > Chiroptera > Phyllostomidae > Tonatia > Tonatia bakeri. Next base: position 80,543 of record PVIA01003896.1, on the reverse strand, counting down.
CCCAAGGTCTCTGATTTTCACTGCCCTTGCTCCTTTCACTGCACGTGGCCTTCTCCACCCCCATCCCTCTCTCTCCTTCTTTCCCTCTCCCCCTCCCTCCCTCCCTTTCTCTCCTCGGGCCTCAGCCAGCAGTGGGACCTTGCTTCTGTTGTCACTACAGCTGATAAGAGCACTCTTTTCTTCTGGTCAGTGAGATGACCAGCCGGACTGTGTCCTGGGGAGTCTGTGTGTCTTTTGCTTTTCTCAGCTACTTCTTTGGAAGGTTTTCCCTGACTTCCAGGGAGAGTTCCAGAAGAAACAATACTTATAGGAGAGGGTGTACAGGCTTGGGATTGGGACAAGGAGTGTCCAGAATTGGGCTTTGCTGCAGACCACACATGTGACCTTGACCTAGTGACAAAACCTACCTGGGCCACGAAGGGATTGTGTATGGATGGGCATGGGGTGAACCACTAAGACTGGCCCCCATGGGTGGGACTCGGAACCATATAGGTATAAAGGGAACAGGTGTCCCGAGGTTAACACCTTCCAGAAGCCATCACTTTTACAAAAGCCATCACATTGCATCCTCACACCCACCTGTGGGAGAACGCTTAACACCCATTTTTGAAAGAAGGAAACTAAGCTTCAGAGAGGCTGTGTGTGTTCCCCACCCCATCATGGTAGGTGGCAGAGTTGGGCTCCAACCTAGGGTCCTGTCCCTCGACAGAGAACTCATCACCCCTCCACATGAACCCCCACTGCACCAGCGGGGGGCAGCAGGGCAGCAACCAGCACAGCACTCCTTACCGCTCACACTCACACCCTTGCACACATGCACACTCCCCTATTTCCACCCCTAGCAGAAGGGGTAGCTACCCACAGAAGGGGCAAGCAACCGATCTTGTAGCTTTGGGGATCACTTAAGTGGGGGGTCACTGTTATGGCCAAAGGTAGGCACCGACCTAAGCACACATGCGCAGGTGCATACACTAACAAAACCCCTTTCCTTCCTCCTTCGCGCCTGCTCTGAGCTCGTTCCCGCAGCCCCTCCCCGCACCCTGCAGCCGGGCTGCTTCAGGCAGCGGGTGTGGGGCGGGGCGGGGCGGGGCGGGGGGGGGGTGCCTTCTGCGCTGTACTGCTCCTAGGCCCCTCAGTCCCCGGATGGGCAGCCCACTCCTGGGTTAGAGGCATTTCAGACCTGGAGCAAGCCCTCGGTGCTGCAAGAAAGCACAAGAGATCCCATTCTCACCATCCCCACCAGAGAAAATCAATACATGGGAAAAAAACGGCCTCTTTGATGTTTGGAAAGGGAGTCGTAATATCTCCCAGAGCCCATATCTAATGATTCAGAATCATTTTTTCCAGGAAAGTAAAATAAATAAATAAAAATAAATAAAAATGTTCTCTCTTCATGAATTTCACAACCTGGTGCTCACAGTGGCTGCCTTGTGAAAATTAACTTCAGCTGTTTTTTCTTAAGTGGCAGCAATGGGCTTCACACAGGAGTGGGGCCCAGGACTCCAGGCGGGGTCTGGTGAGCAGAATTTCAGAGGCCTCGCCTCCCTGCTGTAGGTGCTGTTGGCCTGATCTCATTCAGGGTTAATTAATTAGTTCATGTTTTCCATCTGTAAGACCTGAAATAGTTTCTCCTGCCGGCACTGAGGCGTGTGTTGTCCTGGCCTCTTTGCACTCACAGGATCAAAGGCATTTTCCCTAAATCATTTTTTTGAGTCCTTATTAAGCTTGTCATAAAGTAAGGTGAGTAAAATTAAGCTTTTTTCCCTCAATTTTGGTAACAGTATCATTGTCCTGGAAGAGGGGTTGAGTAGTGATGATAGGCAAATTGTCTTATTTTCCCAAGAAAAACAATATAACAATTTCAAAATAAGAAGAAATAATTAGTTCTCAGTATGGAAGGCCCTTTCCTTTTTAAAAATATCAGTGGCAAGGCTTCTCCAAAACAGTGGCTTTCCCGGAGCAGGTAGTATGGGGTCCCCTGTGCTATCAACGTGCTGAGGGCTCTGCAGCTGGGCCCCTGCGCACGCGCACACACACACACACACACGGGTGCTCCCACTCCCCCACCTCGGTCCCTGCCCTGCAGTCCACATGCCTTCTGTGAGCTCACTCAGGCCCCTTACAGCTCACGCATCATCAGCAGCTCTGACTTCCCGCACAGGTCTTGCCCCAGGGAGACACTGGCGGAAGGGGGAGGAACAGAGAACTCTCCTTCATGGATGTGAGAGCTAAAGGAACCTTCGCTGTCATCTAAGCAGATCCGGGTTTTATACAAGCAATCGTAGCCACAGCGTCTGAGACATGGGGATCCATCTCCTTCTACAGGCAATTTAAGAACAAAGGAAGACAGAAACCCATCTCCAGGACAGAGACAGGAAACATTTATCCCCGCTCAGGGGCTAACAGTCAGGGGACCGGTGGGAGGCACCTGTAGCAGTGACGGTCCAGGACGGATGTCCATGGGTGGGAGCGGCAGGCACTTGGTGCTGGTGGCTTCAATCGAGCAGGTTTTGACCGCAGCTTTTCTTCAGGGGCTGAGTGTCTGCCATTTGTGTTCTAAGGGCGGATTTGGCTTACAGAACCAGAGCACCAGCGACAGTGGGAAGGGCCTTTTGGAATCAGAGAGACACCACGTTTGAAATTCTGCTCCACTTCTAACTATCTGGGTAACCTTGAACCAGCCTCCAAGTCTCGGCCTCCTTTCTGTAATTCACCAGGATCATTGACACCCTATCTGTCTAGGTTTCAGCAGAAAACAGAACTCCATCGGCCTGGGTGTGCAAAACCAGGCAGTATTAAGGAAACCAACATAGGGTGTCAATGCACCCCAAATCTGACTACAGGCCAGAAAGATCGAGGGAATAGCCCGGGAGAGTGGGAGCTGTGGAGGCATGGGGTGCAGTTACCGTGTTGTCAGGCTCCAAAGCAGGAAGGAGCAGAGAAGAAACACCCTGACCTCTCTTTGATATCCTGCTGGTGCCTCCCCAGAGGTCACACTTGACCAGAAACCACTCTGCAAGGCAGCCCAGGCAGTGAGTGCTGTCTGTGGGGCCACATCCTGGGGTTCGGAGCTGGGTGGAGAGTGGATGGAGATAGCAAGGGTAAGTGTAGAAAACACAGGCTAACCAGCACGTTGTCCGTATTTAGTCTTGTTATGAGGACAAAAATAATGTATGTAAAACGCTTAGCAGGTAGTCTAATGCATAGTAGGATCTCAACAAGTGGGAGCTGTTTCCTCATTAATGCTATTCACATGTGGGGCCTTTACTGTGGCAGGAGTCCTGCCTTGCTTTCACACAAAGAGCCCCTGCCGCAGTCCCCAGATGCCTGGTGTGTGCTATAACCTGTGACCTGTGACCTGTGAACTCAGCATTAACACAACCAGGACTGCCCTCAGAAAGATAAGACCTGGACACCGGTGCCCACGAGGCAGAGGGTGACCAGTGTCACAGAAGACTTTCCAGCTGCAAGCTCCTCCAAGGCCAAGACCACAGCTCTGGTTCTCTCGTTTTCTTTCTTAATACTTTTTAAAGCTTTTCTTTTTCCACTGAGATTCTAATTAGAATACATGCTTATTGTAGAAAATGTTGAACTTGTGGAAAAGCATAGAGAAGAGAATAAAAATTCCCTCTCTACCCTCTCCAGAGATAAGCACTCAACATTTTTGTGAATGCCCCTCCTATGCATTCTGTTTTATAGTCAGTCTCATATTACACGCACAATTTAATAGCCTGGTTGTTGTTTGGGGTGCTCCCCCAACTTCTTTTACAAGCGTTGAAATCATTCCAAAAGTATCTTTTAATGAGCTCATAAGAGTAAATCACATGACTGGGAATCTGAGCTCGGAATCAGCAGACTCACATCTAATTGCAGCTTGCCAGGTCTTCACCAGGACTTACCTTCAGCTTCTTCATCAGCAGAGTGATGCGGGAGGGAGAATGAAGCAAGCCTCTTACGGAGCTGTTGCAAAGAGAAATGAAGTTTCCATTCATGTGGGACCATTAGCTCAGTGTCTGGGACAGAGTAAAGAGCTGAATGGTAGCCATCGCAATTGTCATTAATAGTCCATTGTCATTCCTCCGTTTGTGAATATTTAGGGTGTTTCTGATTTATTTTTAATTAAGTAATTCTGTTAGGAGATGTTTGAATTTAGGTCTTCTTTCCACACTTCAACTTTTTCCCTAGGGTATATAAAGTGACTGGTCTCAGGTTTCAACATGTTAAAGTAGTTCAATTTCTGGGGCCAGGTGGCCTGGGCCAACCTGCCAGCAGTGCTGCTTGCTGCCTGTGAGGTCCCAGAGAAGTCACTTAACCCCTCTGTGCTTCAGTTACCCTGCTCTCAAAGGTCACGATGTAAGGATTGAAAGAGATAACAGATGCAAAACACTGGCACAGTTAAAATAAATATTAGCAAGTATTAATCTCTTGCACACTGCCAGTTAGACTTTTACTTGTTTATCCCTGACAGCTCTTAGCACTGGGCTGAGCAGCAGCAGACTTCCAGTTGATGCACATTGAACTGGGTTAAAATTCACTGTTAGCAGTGTTCCTCGGGCACTCTGAAAGATGTCCTGCCTCCTCCCTAGGAGGTTACCTGAGCTCAGTTCATCTCAGCCTGTCCGCATCATACCCCCCTCCCTCAACAGATGCCTGCAGCCCGTATCTTTGGAAAGACCTTTCGTTTGGCCTTAGTTCAACTTATAACACTGTTCTCTTATAACAGAGTTTCTAGACATGCCTTAAATAGTGTAAGACCTCTCCAGAGGCTCTGGGACTGTAGGCCAGAGTCCCTGTTCACCACGACCACCCAAAGGGTTAGGGGCTGTTCTTGGTACTTGACCCACAGCCCTTGCTTCTCATGCACAGTCTCACAGTCCTGAAACTATCAGACTACTTTATTCTGAGCTGCAAGATTTAAGCACCTATGATGTACAGGTCCCTGGAGAACATCTACCACAAAACCCAAATGGGAAGATCGGTTTATGCCAAACAGTAGGTTTGTTTAAATAACCCAGAAACCCAGCAATGCAGGTATACCCTGCAGATGGGCTGTTGGCAACACACCATCAGCCACAGCTGCGAGGTGTGTGTGTAGCTACCAGCCTCCAGTGGAAATGCACCACGTAGGAGTTAGTAGAATGATTCATGAGGGTGAGGAATTTCCACATGCTGGGTGCATGAAATGGATGACCAAGTGGCTAGTTCTATATTGTGTGCTTCCCAGTGGGAATTCTCATATAACAAAGCTTGATACACAGGCCTTGACTCCTCAGAGGTGATTTTCCATCTTGCTGAATATTAATACATATCCTAATACTGCTAAACAAATTGTCAGGTCATTCATCCCATGTATGTTTAGTAAGTAACTATGTGCAAAGCACAGTATCAGCACAAGTGGGTTAGTCATCATCTGGAACAGGAAAAGCAAGTCGCAGCAAGCATACCATAAACCCCCTGTCCTTTGCCCAAGACAGACTCTGACTAGTCTTCCAAGAATCTGGACATGGTCTCAGAGCCCAGTGAGAACATAGGCTCTAGGGGGCCTTTCAATCACACTGACATGCCATATTACACCTGTCTGCAATCTTGCAGCTAAAACACTGCAGGCACTTAGAGAACATGGACACAGCAGGAAATAGAAGTCCAAGGAGCTTTCAGCCAACTTGGAATGAGGTAGGGGAATTGTGAAGACAGCCCCACAGCTGGTCAGTGCAGCAATGTAGGCCAAGCCAAGGTCAAGCCAAGGCCATGTTAGGAACCTTGGCAATTGGGCCACGCTAAGAGCACAGGTGCCGCTATGTGACCTTGACCTAGTCACTTCACCTCTCTGAGCCCATTTTCTGAGGTATAAAATGAAGATGATAATTACACCGCCTACCTCATAGAGTTGTTACGAAACATTAATGAGATGGAGCAATGTGAAGTACCTAACAATACCTGTCTACTGGTAAGCAATTTGTTTTTATTAATGAAATATAGGCTATATTCAAGTAAAGAAGAATAAAATAAATTTTCCTCTTTCAAACAACCCCATAGAAGGACCTAATGGACATTTGGTGAAATAGAAAACTTTCAGGCCCAAGTACTAGAACTCAAGTTACCCTCTTTCCATTGGGAAAATGTGCTCGCTGAACCTCCAGAGAGAGTTCCCAGGACCAGCCCCAGGCATGGAACTATGGTCATTAGGGCACGTCTCAGCCGGCATTCTGCCTCACCCCAACACTGACCCCATCAAACAGAGGCAAAAGGAAAAATGGTAGTGTGTCCTCTTGCCTTGGTCTGGTGCCTAAAAGGCATATATACTTTGATTTATGAAAGGGGACCCCTACAAAACACATGGAACAGTCCGACAGAATTGCACTCAGAAATTGGCAATGGCAGATATTCTATACTCCTGTTCTACCTTCTTGTGTTGGATGATTCTTATTAGTATTATTTTACAAACACAAGTCCTCTGTAGACATTTAGAAAGTACAGAGAAGGAAAGAGAAGAAAAGAAAAGACATTCATAATTCCATCGCCATGGGCTGGAGGGGGAAGTCGGGGTATCTGTCCATCCCTTTTCCCTCTGCACTTTTAAATTTTAAAAATGAGATTTTTAATTTAAACATTTTCTGCTTAAATTCTCTTCCTCTCTCCCTCTCCTCTCCTCCCTGCTCCCAGTGTACCATTATCAGTTCAAGGTCCAGTTCCTCAACCAAATTGAGAAGCCAGTGGAACCTACCTTTACCATGTCACTCCTGGGAACAGAAAAGGAAATGCAGAAAATTCCCATCACGCTGTGAGTATGAGGAGCGACCCTGTGCGCAGAGAGGACAGGCTTCATTTTCTCACAGGGACTGGATGGACTCTATACTTTCCAATGGTTGAGCCAAATACAACCTACTCTTCTCCGCCCATTAGGACTGCCCCAAACACCCTATCAGAAGACACGCCCACCCAAGCCCAACGCCTTGTCATCCCTCCTTGGCCTCATCCAGTCCCAACAATTACTTTATGTTGGTGCCACTTGCATCTGTGATGGGCCCTCTGCCCTGTGGGCTGAGCGGAGAGAGAAGCCAGAGGTGACCAGTCCTGTCTGCAGTGCAGGAAGTAGATCCAAGCAGAGAGGAGTGGGGAGGGCCAGAGCAGGTGTCCACAGGAAGGCCCCAAGTGCCTCTCCAGTGAGTGCTGAAAAGTAGCCCAGAAATAAAACTGGTATCACTCAACTTGGCACCAATTTCCCATCCCAATCAGCCTGCACTGCCAGCCCGTCCCATCTGTCCCTCGTCCTGTTGCACACCTGTTCACAACACAAGCAGTGGCCTCACACCTCCTCAGAGGTTCCCCAGCCTCACTGGTCAGAAAAGGCCCATCGGCTGCTTTTTCTCAGCCTCTCCTCTCCCAGGGCATGCTGTCCTGGGGAAGTGACACTGGTCCTTCACTCACTCCAGGGACAGTCCCCAGCTTCTGAAAATTGCCCCCAGGCTTCGGTCCCCATAGTCACGCTGCTTCTGTCATTCAGAAGGTATTTGTTGGTGCTCTGCCCTAGCGGCAGAGAGGATCTTACCCTTAGGATGCTCCCAGGCTAGCAGGCTGTGGGCATTCCTGTGATCCTCTGTAACGCTCTGCACAAAGAGCTGTGATGAGGCACACAAAGAAACTCTCCATCCACCTGTCTCACCCTAAATCTAACATCACCTATGCACTGTCCCAAATCTCTCTCTCGGGATTGTTCTAAAAAGAGTGGAAAGGGCATCTAGGTGGTCTCGGCGTTGGGGTATTTTTAACGTCGTGGCAATTAGTGAGTAAAGCTGATAATGATACCTATGATTATGCGCTTAAATTGTGCTGTAATTTGTACATCCTTTTAATATATGGTTTTTATGACTGTCATGCTGTGTCGTTTTAATAGAAGTTTCTGTTTATATGGGGAGAAACAAAGCCTTAATGGGAAGGGAAGTGTGGTGTTAATCAAACCTGAGGGAGCCGGGCTGCACGGAGGCCACTGCCCGAGCCCCACAGTCTCATCAGGCACAGTTTTCCCGATTTGTTGACATAGAAACTAGGAAGTCTGAGCTAAACAAGTCAACTAGATTTTTTACTGTGGAATTCTCAGAGCCTTTTACGTACACTAACCCAGAAAATAGTATGATTTTTCCCAATATTAGTAGTCTAGAAACCCCCTTTTCAATCGTGGTGTGTCTAGTGCTCTCTCTATGAACAACCTGCCCTAGACAGGTTTGAGAAACACAGCCGAAATGACCATCCCGAGTCACACATGCAAACCTAACACACCCTGACTGCGTCTAAGCATCACTTTGCTGTTATGAAGAAACTGACTGTGTCTGGTTTCCTTTGTATTTTCAAGGGATGAAGGAATTACTAGTAATAAAACCTACTCCTTTCTCATCACATTGGATTCGGATATTGGCGAGCTGGTCATGATCAAATTCAAGTGGGAAAACAGTGCAGTGTGGGCCAACGTGTGGAACACGGTCCAAACCATCATCCCGTGGGGCAGCAGACCCCAGTACTCAGGCCTCGTTTTGAAGACAATCCGAGTCAAAGCAGGAGAAACCCAGCAAAAGTGAGTGCCAATTCAACTTCCTCCTAACAGCTCTTAAGCATCTACATGTGCCAGCACTTTTATAATTTCATGCTTGTATTTATACGAAGTGGGCATTATTACGTCCTAATATTGGAGTATCGACACTCAGGGAGGTGAAATGTTCATCACAAGTTCACTCAGCCCTAAGTGGGAGGATGGAGATCTGCATCCGGGCCTTCTGAGTCCCAGCCTTGCCTCTTCCCACTGCCTGTGTTTAGTAGCCGCCTGCCTCTGGAGTTTGGGAAGAATCTCCCTAGCCCAAAACAAGGACCACGCTTTGAGTGACAAGGACCCAGATTCAATATTTTAGCTGTTGTTGTTGTTTACTCAAAGGCATGCTTTTAACAGATCACAATCTCAAAATCTCACTCTGTAATGGCACTTTTCAAATCTTTGCGTGCCAAAGAATCGCTGGGAAGCTTATTAGATATGCATAATTTCTGGGCTCACCTGCAGAGCTGCTGATTCACCACGGTCTGTAGAGGGACCAGGGACACACATTTGTTACTTAGAGCCCTAAGAAATTCTGACGTGGACCAGTGGGTTACTCTTAAGAAATGCTGCTCTGTGTGATTTAATATCTGCCTTGGCCACAAGGTCCTCTAGGATAATAAAGGGCTGGGGGTGGGGGGGCAGGGTAGGGAATAAAGGAAAGGAAGATCTTCCAGCTGCTGCTTCAGTCTGCTCAGCAGAGCAAAGGGATGCCCAGCATATTTGCCATGGCAACCACACTTGCCTATAGTTCTGCAGGTCTCCATGAAAGGAGAAGTCTGTCCTCCCAGACCTTTTCCTGTCCCTTCCCCCTGTGGTCATGACACTGGTCTCTCCTCTCCCACTTCCTTTGATGGGAAGCTCATTTGTCTCTTTGGCTTGTCCCCAGCAGGGATGGAAAACGGCAGGCCTCTCACCCTGAACTACATGCCTCCCTCACAGCCCCCACCCCTGCCCCAGGTTCCACTGCCAAGAGGGGGCCCAGGGCATATTTATGCCCCCCAAGTCCCTTCCACAACTGCACTCTGAGAGTGTATCTTCCTGGGATACAAAATCCTGGCAATCACAAAGAGCATAGTCTGCATTCTGCCAACAGATTTCTCCACATGATCAACTCGGAAAATTAAACTGCTTCTCTCCTCCTCTATGCTTAGCTATTCTTGCATGACCGACTGTTTGGCCCTTTAGATCAGCTCTACGTCTGAACACCACCCCTCCCGCATGCCGTCAGCTAGAGAGTAATTCCTCCAGTGTAGTGGCTGTTCACCATGACAATTCTATATGACTTGACCTCAAAGGTTGTATACAAGACAACCCTACCTTCTCCACTGGTGGTTACCCGCATGGTTCTCAAGAAGGAATGAAGGGAGGGGAGGGAGCGACATTTACTGAGCTCCCACAGCACGGCAGGGCATTACATAAAGTGCTCCAGCGTGGTCATCCCATGGAGTCTTCCCAGTGACCCTCTGAAATGGGTAATATTGGCTGTGCCGACTTGGAACCTAAGGCTCAACTTGGGGACATTGCTAATAATTGTCCAAACCCAGATCTGACTCAGGTTCATCTGACTCGTGGCTCATTTTTTGCCCGTGCACTGTTTCCAATAGGTCCTTCCTCTGTTATTCTTGGCCCCATTAATATGATCTTCTTAGTGTAAACCAGCAGAGTTGCAGTGCTGGACATTAACATAGATGCACATCAAACCCTTCTTCACGCTGTCGGAGGTACATGCAGAAAAGGGGAGGGGCTGCGGGACCTAGAGTGTTTTCAAAGGGTAAGCACTCAGTGCTCCTGTGTGTCTTCAGTACCAGACACTGGGGAGACCCCCCAGAAGAATCTGAGTTGTGGTGTTGGCATAAATGAAAGCAAGAGGCATTGATTTTATTCAGAATATGCTCCATCCCAGGGCTTCTCCAGCCTTAATGTACACACAGATCACCTGCGAATCGTGTTAAAATGCAGTTCTGCTTTAGTAGGTCTAGGGTGGGGCTTTTCCAGCAAGCTCCCTGGTGCTGCTGATGCTGCTGGTCCATGGACCACACTTCGACTAGCGAGGGTTTAGCACCACATGGCCTAGAAATTTTGGAGGAAAGACATCAGTTCAGGGTGGTGCTATTGGGGCTGTGCTGCCACAGGCTTCGGGAGGCCAGGAGGCATTCCCAGAGAGACAGGCAGGGAGCAAAGCAGGACATAAGCAAGATCTAATGGCCTCCGCAGCAGCCGGTCCTAAACTCTTGTTCTGACTTCACACCTATGTGGGATAAACATGTAGAATAATTCAGACCATAACTCCACCTCTCTGAGACTCAACTCTTCAGTAATAAATGGGAATTATATTAATGTATCTCATGAGACTAATAACAATTACTAATTTTTAATTACCTTCTACAAACCAAAGTCCCAGAGCCAAGATGCAAACTCTTAACCTCGTACTCTTAATCTCTCTGCTAACTATCAGGGGGGACACAGTGGTTAAGCCATTTGCTCTATGACTCCACGGGGTTATTTTTCTCTCCCAAAGGCACAAAGTCAGGAACGAGAGTGTCTGTTGTGGGGTGAAGGGAAGGGCAGACAATATTAGCCCTACTGGAGGACATAAAAAGCAACTGGCTAAAAGTAAGGAGATGTTCAATTTCCACAGTAATCGTGTAATTCAAAACAAAAATCAATGAAATCATCTTTGGTCACCCATTAGCTCGTCAGGAATTCAGAGGCAGAGAACATCCAGGTTGGTGTAGGTGTGGAGAGTGGGCACTCTCATCCACTAGTGGTGGGAATGAGCATTACGGAGCTTCTGCAGGGGAATTTCACTCAACCACTAGCACGTGGCGAGCACGTACCTCATGCCAGGCACTGTCGTGGGCACCAGACACATAGCGGCGAACAGAGGAGACAGAGGCCTTGGTCTCATGGGGCTTACATTATCAAAATCTTACACGTGCATAAAATATATGGCCAAGAATATAACATGACACAGAGTTTTCCAGGTGTCTGTCCTGGAAAGTACGAACGATGTTCACAGAGGATAGACATGTACAAAAAGTTTCCTGTGGTGCTCTTTGGAAATGGTAAACCATTGGGGAAGCCTCAGTACCCACAGGACATGGCTGAATGCATCGCGCTCTATGCGTGCAATGGAGTGTCAAGCAACAGTTGGGTTGATGTGACAGGGCTCCAAGTACGTTATTTGGTGACGAGGAAAATTTTCAGGAAAATACCTGCAAAAAATCTACATTTGCATACGAACATTGACAGATGTGAGAACGCCCTGGAAAGACGGAAGCCAAACCAGGAAGCAGGGAGGCAAGCGATGCTGGAGAAGGGGGATGGAGAAGAGGCTCATTCATATTTGACTTTATTGTTTACTATTTGAATTTTTCAAGAATGCATTTACAAATCACTCATAATGCTTTTATTTCAGCCTTGTTGAAGTGTATTTAACAATAAAATTGCAAGATAGATATAGTGTACATCACTGTGATTCGATATACAGGGCAGGGCAAAAGTAGGTTTACAGTTGTATACGTGCAAAACAGTTTATCCTTGTGTTATTAGTTATTAATTATTGTATTATTTATTTGCATTACCACCACAAACCTACTTTTGCCCAATCATGTACAAATATATTGTGAAAGGATTCCTCCCGTCTGGTTAAGGAACACATTCATCACCTACTTATCATTTTTATTGTTTTGAGAACAGTTACGTTTACTCTGTTAGCAAATTTCATTGATACCACAGAGCGTCACCAATGATAGTTACTATGTTTTACATTATTAGTTCATCAGACCTTATTCATTCTATAGCTGAAAGTGTATACCCTTTCACCATCCTCTCCCTGGCCCCGTTCCCCTAGCACCTGAGAACCACTTTTCTATGATTTTTCTATGATTTGCCTGGCTTATACACGAATTTAAAAAGTCTGATTTAGTAAAGACTTGACCTCAGATGCAATTCAGAAAAGAGGAAACCATAAACTAGAATTCTCTGTGACTATTGCTAATTTTTCTCTAACAAAGGCAGTTGAAGTCAGTGACACAATATAGCCCCTTGGGCCAAGCTACTGGTCAAGGCAGTCTAGCCACTGGTCTCCATGAGAGACCCGAGACAGGTGCGATGTCCTCTTCGGAAGGACAGTGTCTGCATCTTTGTGAGGAGGGGGCAGGGCTTACACGACTGGGCTAGGCAGAGGCTGGTGACAGTGGCCTCCTGCCCAGGGACCTGTAAGAACGGCTTTAACAAATGGGAGCTCCTACACAGAAGGAAAGCTGGGAGTGGTGAAACCTGCCTGAGCGGAAGAGTGGAAGGGACCGCCTCCAGTGGAAGGGAGTGTTTGCCCTGGAGCTGGGGCAGTGTCTGGAAAGGAAGGCCCGTTACCCTCAAATCTCTGCGGAGCGGCTGTGAAGGAGGACAAGGGAGGGCCACCCCCAGGACTCCAGTTCTCCCAGAACTGACCCCACTCCGGAGCAGAGGCCCAGGAAGGCTTCCACTGATGGCTTTCACTGAAGTTATGAAAATGGCTGCAAACATAGAATCTAATTTTTATAAAACACATCGCATGTGTTATATCAAATGAGTATTTGATGAAGGATGAGATGTTTCAATAAGTTCCATGTAAAACTTAATGGTGTGTTTGTTTTATGTTTTCTATTCAGAATGTTATTCTGCCCGGAAAACATGAATGACCTACAACTTCACCCAACCCACGAGAAAACCTTTGTGAGATGTTATGTAAACTCTAAAAACCTGAAGCGAAAGAACAGATGAGTTTTAATGAAGATCCAGTGTAAAAAATAAATGATCTTATTCCTTATCTGGAATGGCTGCCTTATTTGGAAACCAATTATGTAAAAGAATCTTGCGTAAAGTTTAGACTTCAAGGGGGAGTATGTTTCACTACTCTAAACTAAGTTTTTCATAACTATATTATGTAACTTTATTCAAATATTAATGCAACCAAATATTTTCCAATTTTAACTCTGATTAAATTGTAATATATGCAAATAAGTACAAATCGTAAGAGCCATTTTAGATCTGTTGTTCTAATTTAAAATGTCTTTCCCAATTAAGTTAAATTTCCCGTATTTCTTTGCCAGTTTATTCTGATCCGATTTTAAACCATGCTGGAAAGATACTTCTTTATTACATAACCGCTCCTTCAATAAAGTGAAATTAATCACTAGTAATCCTAATTTTCTTCTTCTACTAATGCTTGCCACAAAAGCTAGTGGAAAACTTGGAAAATCTCAAAGAGTTAGGTGTCAGATCTCAAACCATTCTATACCTGAAATAATGATGTTAGATCTGCAAATTCCATCACAGTGCATGTGAAGGAAACACTAGGTGTGGCAATCCCTCGGAAGCATGTTTCCGGGGGTTCAGAGCGGGGAGCAGCTGTGCACATGCCACCACCTGCCCTGACGTGGCCTAGGCTCGGCTCCACACAGCTCTTAGTTCACATGCTCTTCACCAGCACAGGGGAACGGGCTGGTGCAGCGCAAACAACAGTCCTGAGGAGAGCTCTGCCTCCGAATCAATGAAAGATTACCTGGCGTGATTCACCTTTGTTTGGGAAAACAGCTGGGTCAAGGTCGCATTGTGCCCTCTTGCCTGCAAAAGTACCTGACGACACTTTTAGGTACAGTGTGCATGTATCTACAAATGATGGATGTTCAAGTGGACAATATTTTCTATTATGGCTAAAATACTAGATTCACCCTAAAATCATCTTTCCTCACTAACTGTCCAGGAAGAATTTGAAATACAGCAGTCCCCCATCCCCTTATTCTCAGTTTCACTCTCCAGGTTTCGGTTACCCTTGGTCAGTCACGGTCTAAAAATATTAAGTGGAAAATTTCCACTGATAAACAATTCATGAGTTTTAAATCAGGAGCTGTTCTGAGTAGCATGAGGAACTCTCGCATTGCCCCACTCCGTCCGTCTGGGATGTGGGCCATCCCTGTGCCAGCGTCTCCATGCTAAGTACGCTCCCTGCCCACTCGTCACTTGGTGGCTGTCTCGGACATCAGATCAACTGTTGGGGTATCGCAGTGCTTGTGTTCAAGTCACCCGCATTTTACTAAAGGGTGGTCCCAAAGCACAAGATTAGTGAAGCTAACAATTCGGATAGGCCACAGAGAAGCTATAAAGTACTTTCTTTAAGAGAAAAGGTTTGTACGTATAGGAAAAAAAACACAGTATACATAAGGTTTGGTATTATCCATGGCCTCAGTCACCTACTGGGGGTCTTAGGACATCTCCCCTGCATATAAGTGGAGACTACTCTATCCCTTTTTGAAAATACTCTTTGCTATATGCTCTAGAGTCCATGCACACACATACCAGGAAAAGTGTAAAAGAACATTCCTATAAGCTGTGAAATCATCACAACCAGAAACAGCTGGGTGGTTCATTTGGTTGGAGTGCACCACGCACCAAAAAGTTTGTGAGTTCAACTCCCAGTCAGGGCACCTACCGGGTTGCTGGTTCAATCCCCGGTCAGGGCACATACAGAGGGAAGCCGATCTCTCTCTCTCTCTCTCTCTCTCTCTCTCCTCCCCCCCCTTCCTCTCTCTCAGGTATGGATAAAAAAGTGAGACAAAGTTATATGTACAAGAACAGGACTGACTAGAGTGAGGCAAGGAGGCACTCAGGGTGCAAAATTTAATGAAGCACTCATGGGATTGTGCATTTGCATAAAGACACAAACATATATACAGTATGATACAATCACAGCTAAACTATATCATCAGGGATGGATAAATAGGTGGTAAGACTTCAAGGAAAAGCAATGAAATCATTAGCTCAACAGTGACACCGGGGTAACTCTAGGAAGCAGGAAGTGCATGCGAGTTTCCAGGCGCCGGCGAGACCATATTCTCACTCTAGGTGGTGGGTACCCGGGCATCCATGTTCACAACCATTTTTTAAACTGTACATATCTATTCTGTGCATTCATTCCTGGCATGAATGTCACATTTCACAATACAAAAACAAGAAAATAAAGGGCAGAGTTAAAATCAACATTTTCCTACTATAGGGTGATGCACTTCAATAATAATATAGTTTCACACAAAATGTAATTAGAAACTATTTCATCTTTCATAAGAAAACATGAAGTGTGACACAGTGCATCATAATATTTTGGGTAGAGAATTCAGTAAGTAACCACCATGGCAAATTGTTAACCAGAACATTCAAAACTCCTCTTGGCTTGGATCGTTTTCACTCGGGAAGATGTGCTCATCGCCCTCACATTTGCCGAAGTACATCTTAGTAGGGGAGTCAAATGGGGAAACTGAATAATGCAGCCACATCACATCATCGCACATGCAGAATGCTGGCTCATACACTGATTATACCCACCTCTCTCCAAAGAGTCTGTACTTGGGAGCCCACTCAGGAAAGATAACACTGGCATCTTGCCTTTCAGGCAAAAGCCTGCTTGTGCCTTTACTTATAAGAGAGCACAAGGAAAGAAACAGAGCGTCAATTAGCACTGCAGCTGGGCTCTCGGAGGCGCGTGGAGCCGGAGAGAAGGAAACGAGCCGTCCATTCAAGACTGGAATGAATGCTCTCTCCTCCACAGCAAAGCTGAGTATCCTCTGTGTTCACCTTGATGGTGTCACCGCAAATATTGCAAAAGCTTTGATTGCACTTATGCACATCTAGGGTGGTAGAGCAGGAAGCCAGCTGCCCAGTGCAATGCCTGCTCTCCCACAGAAGAAAGTCAGGGTTAGAGCGAAGTCAGATGGATGGGAAATAAAAAGACAAGCAGGAGGTCACCAGGTGGGTAGGGGTGTGGGGCTGGGTGGAAAAGGTGAAGAGGTTAAGCACAAATTGTCAGTTATAAAAAGGCACAGGGATAAAAATACAGAGCAGGGAATAGAGTCGGTAACACCGTAATAACCATGCATGGCACCAGGCAGGTACTGGACTTACTGGGGTGATCATTCTGAGGTTCCATCCAGGCGGTGTGTCTAATCACTGTGTTGTGCACCTGAAACTAATACTGTATGTCCACTGTGACTGAAAAATACACTTTAAAAAATTTCTTTAAAAAAGAAACAAGTTCCCTGGCCCAGTTAGTTGGAACATCATCCTGTAAACTGAAAGGTCCTGGGTTCTATTCCAGGTCAGGGCACATGCCCAGGGTGTGGGTTCCGTCCCCAGCCCTGAAGGGCATGAAAGGCAACCATTTGGTGTTTCTCACACCAGTGTTTCTCTTCCTTCCTTCCCCTCTCTCTAAGCATGTCCTCGAGTGAAGATTTAAAAAAATAAACATTTTTTTAAAAGACAACCAAGAGAAAGACCAAAGAAGTCAATCCCAAAAGTCACCGTCTACCTGCTAACCTCCCTCACACTACCTACTGTTCCTTGGATCCCAATGATGGCTGCATGACGACTGCCCCCTGACACACCTCTGATGAGACGCGTCCCATCTCTGCTCTTCTGCCTCCTCCTTCTTCCTCTCTCTCCAGAACTTTCTCCTCCCTGCCTAACTGGATCTTACCTACCTATCCAGGCCCGTTATTTTCACCAGCCATTTGCTAGCTCAGGTCAGCCCCCGGATCTCTCTCTCCACAGTGCCTCGCTGTAACACAAATGATGCTCTGTACCACTCACTTGGCCCTCACTTACTTGTGCCCTGCTGGTTTCCCTCCTCCTCTCAGATTCCTCTTCTCCCTGCCCTCTGCCCAGCCTTTCAAGGTTGGCTCTCTCTGCTCACTCGGCTCTCTCGCTTTAGGTAATCTCGCCCACTCCTGTGGCTTTCATTATGACCCACACAGGCCAACAATTCCCACGTTAGAGTTCTCCCCTTTACTGTCTCACAAGCTCAGAATGTTCAAACCTGAGCCCACTATGTCCTCCCTGCATCCCCAGACCCGCTCCTCCCCATGCCCGCCCCCCCACCACGCCCCCCTCTGTAGCTCGGTGAATGTCATCACAGCCCCTCAGTTGCTGATGTCAGACATTGGAGGTTCAGGCATCATGTTTCCTCTCCTTTGGCCCCTCACAGTCGGACAATCACCAACTCCTGCGGATTCTGCCTGCATTTCTTCAGTGTGCTTACGTCTGCCCTGCTCCACTGCCATCGTTCTCTGCCACCACCCACCCTGGCAGGGGTGTCTGCCGCGATTCCCCAACTCTCCCTGTTAGTTCTGCCCTTCTCTTTCAATCCATTCTCATCACAACAGCCAGAGTGATCTCGGGGGGGGGAAAATCAGACCCCATTTTCCTGTTTTAAGTCCTTCAAATGAATTCCCATTACTCTTTGGAAAAATTCCCAAATAATTACTCCAGCCCCAGGCCTCCAGGCAGGTCTCTCACTGCTGCTCCCTAGTTCACTACATCATTCATTGTCCACAGGTGCCAGCCCAGCCTGCACGCTGGAACGGCCTTGGAGGCTTTAAAAGCTGCGCAGGTTTCAGCCCCATCTCTAGAGGATTTGATTAACTCAGTCTGGGGCAAGGCCTGGGGACTGTGGCTTAAACAGCTTTCCCAATGATTCTAACGTGCACTACATTTGAGAAACATGGGTCTGGACACAGGGGACATCTTTCAGTTCTTTCAAAAGCTCAAAGCTCCCTCCTGCTCTGGGCCTCTGCCCGTTCTGTTGCTTTCAACCACTCCTCTGCTCCCAGCGTCCTCACCTGCTTCCAGGACCAGTGCAGGTGCTACTGCATCGGGACCCTTTAACGCGGACCATCCCACCTGACACAAGCTTCTCTCAGCTCCCCCTGCTATACTTACTCTTAGCATCTTTTCATTCTCCTGGTAAAATTACTGTAGCCATGCTGTGTGGAACCATGACCACAGTGAAAAATCAGGATGTTTTACAAAAGCATAAAATCAGCACGTGAAACGATGCAAAGGTTTAACAAGAGAAAGTTAATCACCTCCCTGCATCCACCCCTGCTCACCCCGGTGAGTTACAGTACAGGACAGTCTCAGCCTGGACAGTTATTCCTTCCAACCTCCCAGAGCATTTGTACACACTCAGGCCTTTCTTGTTTTCACCAAAGCAGTCATAGAAGTTTACAGGTTACTCTGCAGCTTGCTCTTAGTTTTTATTTTTCAGTCAATGCTATATCATTGGCCTCCCTTTAATAAGCCAGGGGAGATGGATCTTTTTCTAATTCCCATGTAAGTAGAACTGCACACGCTGCAAATTTAGTGCCTTCTGTTTCCTACTCCCCCTGCTCAGGCAGTTGCCCTGGCCCCTCACCCACGTTAAAAACTAGAGGTGTAATTAAAATAACTTCTATAGTCATAGATCCTGACATACAAACCCATTCTCATGCACAGAGGGGCTTTCTCTATTTTACAAAAGTGTAATTCTATTATGTATTCTTTTTAGCAAATTGATTCTCCTGAAATGTTTCTAGGTCAATTGGTTTAGCTCACTGCTTTTGTTGACTGCATAATATTCTACATTGTAGAGACGTCTTCATTTATTCAATTAGTCTCCTGCTGATGTGCCTTCACTTTGCCTCCAGCTTTCGCTCCTCTGCAAAATGCTGCAGGTGACATATCTATCCTATATATGTCCAATAATAGGAAATACATTTAGTGGTGGAATTGCTAGGTCAAATATTTATTTATACATCATTTTTAATTTAATGTTACCATATTACTCTCCTAAAACACTGCAACTGTTGGTGGTTCCCCCCAGCAATGTATGAGTACCTGTTCTCTCCCCACCTCCTTGCATGTAGAAATATTAACTTCTCATTTTAATTTCTGTCAGTCTGATGAGTGTACGTGATGACCTCATTGCTACTCTACATTTCCCTACCTACTTTGAGAATGCAGAGTCTTTCCATATGTTTATTGGATTTGCTGTGCTGTGAATTAATTGTCCAAATCCCCTTTTTTGTTAGAATGGTTGTCTTTTCCTTGTCAGTTTGTGAAAACTATGTATTTTATGAAGTATATAAACCCTTTATCTATCAACTTCTTCACAAATATTTTTCTAAATCTATTCCTCTACGGATTTTAACTATGGCATTTCTTTCTTATACAGTAGTAATGAAGTCTCACATTTCTTTTATAACATACAGATTTCCTGACTTAATTATAGCCTCTCTCATCATTGAACTGCACTTCCACAAAATGAAGATTTTCTTCTGAGATTTGTGTTTATTTTAAAGGCTTTAATAAATCTGAAATATGCTTTTGTACATGGTGTGAGATAGAACACTGATTTTATTTTCTTTTATACGGACAAGACTCATACTAACATTATTTATTAAATAAATTTTCCTTGCTGAAATGAGATCCCACTTTTATCATAAATTTTGAGTGCATACCGAGAACTACTTCTTAATTCTCTCTTTCATTATGCTGATCTCCTTGTTTATTTCTATTCTAATCAAACTTAATTGATTTCAAAGTCTTTATTTGCTTACAGAGGCTTTATATACTGTATATTCTCAGATATCTAGTCTTTAAGGTAATGACTTTGCCTTAAGAATTTTAAGGTAATGTAGTCCAATTCCCCTAAAATCTTTGTTGATATTCTAATTGGGAATCGCATGGAATATAGAAATTAGTACAAGGAGAACTGGCCATTTTATTATATGAGGTCTTCTCATCCAGAAACATTGTGTGTTTTCCATTTTTCAGATTTCATTTCATGTTCTTTGATAAGATTGTACAGTTTTTATTTTTAATTTTCATTTATTCCTACATATTTTATTTTTTGTCACTATTAAGAATGGAATCACTGATTCCATTTCTATTTAATGGGGTTTATCACTAGTATACAGAACAGCTTTGGGTTTTTGTTTATATTCTATATTTGTCCACTTATCAAGTTACCTTTTTAATTCTACTTGGTTTGATTTGGTTTTCACTAGAATCTCATGGTGTACAATCACTTCATCACCAAAAAGACAACCTATACTGATTAATTTATTCTTTCACCTTACCAGCTGTGCCAGAAGCTCTAGGACATAAGAATATTGACAGTGAACACCACTGTTTCATTCTTGGTATTAAAAATTTTAATGTTTTGCTTTTATAATACTTTTCTTTTTAGTTTTGGCAAGTAAAGTCTATTGGATTTAAGTGGTTTTGTTCTATTTTTCTTAGAAATGGCTACTGAAATGTAGGAAATGCCTTAGTAATATTGGTATTTCCTCTTCAGTTTATTCATAACAGAAATTATGTTGCTAGATTTCATGATACTGACTCACACTTACATTCTTGCAACAAATCCTCCATGGTTACAATGTACTTTTTCCACAACATTGCTGGACTTCACTTGATAAAATTTATGTAGATTTTTGTCTTATTTTTCTAAGTGAAACTGATCCACACCTTTTCGGGTGTGCTGTCATTGTGCGTTGATGTTCTACAGCTTTTATCAATGGCCTTGGGTAATTCAGATAATGTTGCAATGATCATTTAATTTTTTTAAATAGAGAAAAACTCAGCTGTGAAACCATCTGGTCCTTGTGCTTTTGCATGTAATATTCTTAGGTTTTCAACTTTTACTTGTTATTGCATGTAACATTTATTTAAATTATTATTGTGAAATACCTCCAAGCAAGAGAGTAACAAAGTTATATATGATCTCAGGAATGAGTAAATGAAACATAACATTAAATCACAGAAACAATCACAAAGTAAACTCTGAAATTCTAATAATACTTCCTGAGGTAATCAAAGCAAATGCATATATTTTTCATGGAAAATAAGATTAAGCCACAGGAATGCTATGTAGTGCTCTGTCAAACATTAATTAAATGTTTAACGTCAAACATTAAAAGAATACACATTCTTTTGTGTATTAAAAATACCAAAAGAAAAAAGGGAAAACAATAGACTATAAAGTTGAATAGTTTTGTTAATAGTTTTGTTAACTGTCAAGAGAAATTATTTTGGAGAACAGTAATATTTCTCCCAATTCTTAGAGATACTCTCCTTAAGAGTATATTTAAATACTACCTTTTTAGAAAGTATATTTGGAGTAATTCCAAGTTCTTTCAGTTCCTGAGAGGCTGTAGGGTTTGTTTATTGCATGGTTGGTGCTCTCTGAACACATACGTGTTTATTTTCTACCTTATTTCCCAAAATTCTAAATGGAGTAAGATCTATTACTATTTATATTTTTAAGTAATGACATACAATAACATATGTAGCCCCATAAAATAGACCCGTTAATTCAGAATATAAAATAAGGTAGTGGATCTAATACACTGATAAAAATTTTCTTTAAAAAGTTAATAGACCACATTAAGTTATTTGTGTAAGAACTTCTCTAATTCTCTCTTCTAGGCTGGAATAAAACTAGAAAAACTAAAAAATCACAATAGTATGTGTAAATTACATCTGGATTATTATGTGTTTAGTTAATTAGAAAAGGAAAAACAAACACTCAGAACAATGTCTTTTTTCTCCCTAAAAAGGAAGCTTTTACCTTCATCGCCGGGGCCAGGGCTAATGGGACAAGCAAGGCACCCAGGTCATAAAACCCTAGGAGCCGAGGTTGGGACGCGCTGGGGCGGGTGGGGGCGGGGAAGGCCTGCGCCCGCATTGCTCTGTCTTCTTGAATGTTGTGCCCCGAACACCTCACTTGCCTCTCCAAGTCCCAACTCTGTTCATATTAATTCCTCATTCATATTTTCATTTGCTTAATTTTGCTTTCCATAGAATTTCCTCTGCAGAGAAGCAAATGCTTTTTATTCTTCTATAATGAGAATGGTCAGCTCAAAAATTTTCCTCTAAGTACAGATTCTGATATAAAGCATTCTCCTCTTCACTGCTTTCTAGACAGTTTGCAGTTTTAGTTCTAAATTGCGTTTTGTTCCAAAGGTTATCCAGAAAGTATTCCTTAATTTATGTAGATGATTCTGGACATTTTTAAGTGGCTTATTTCTAATTTTATTGAACATGCTACAGAAATCTCTCCTTTCTACATATGGTAAGGCTTTCTTTGTGATCAAGCACACAATCAATGTTTATGATACTCTATTGGATATATGAAAAAAATCCTATGATGTTTACTTGAGGGATTTACAATTGGCCTATATATTTATTAAATTAAGTATGTCAACTGTATTATTCATTTCTTTGTCATTATTTTTTGTACTTTAGATGTGATTCCAAAAAAAGTTTTGAAGTCTACAATATTTTTACCAAGCTGTCTTTGAATTTACCTAGGTATACTAAAGTAAATTGTGAATATGTGTTTTATATTGTTTCATAGTATCCCTCTTATACGGCCTTTAACCTTAAATCCCTCCTTGTCTGCTATTGATTTTGCCATTCCTATTTCATTTTTTATTATATTTAATTGGTATCTTTGTAAATCTCTTTATTATCAACTTTCCTTTACACTTTGTTCCTATAAAATTTTTAAGATATTTTCTTCCTAGATAGTGTATAGCTGGTTTATATTTTTAGTCCAATCTAAGTGGCTCTGATTTTTAACAGGAAAATCCAGTCCATTTACATGTAGTGTAACAATTGGACTCCTCTTATTTATCGGCTTATTTTACTTATTTACTCTCTTTATTTGTATTTCTTTTTGTAGGCTGATCAAATTGCCCTTATTTTCTCCTTTCCACCTTGTTAATATGACTTCTTTTGTAGATTCCCAGTCTGCTTTCAACTACTTCCATTCCCTGTGGCTGGTAATCGGATAAAACCTTCTTTACCATTATATGAAAGTCAGGCATGTATTTCTCCCACCAGAACACTCTGTTCTTCCACTGCTTCCGCTCCAAGCTTGGGAATACTTTCACTTCCCCAGCATTCCACAGCCGTACCCCAGATGAGACCTTTGCAGCGCTTCCCTCTTTTCAACCCACCCCCAGTGCCCAGATTTGCTGAGATGTGCTTGTTATTCTTAGGTCCAGACTTTTTTTAGAGGTGTTGTCAAGGCAGATGGTGACCAATGCAGGAAAACAATAGACTTTCAGTGTGGAGGTCCCAGCCGCACCCCACAGCACTCAGAGGGACAAGCTTCTCTGCACTTCAAGTACCCAGGTGCGGTGCAGGTGACACGCGCTGTTTTCCTAAGATTTTATATTCTCTTCTGGAGACTTTGAGTGTATTTGCTAAGTAATAGCTACTGATAATATATATATTCTTGGGTTATTTTGCAACACTGAGTGAAGGAAAGTTACAGGACTTCCACCTGGTCAGTTTCCACACAGCCCCTTTCTCCAGCGGTCAGCAGTTTTTCACATAATAGCTTCTGGTGTTGTGGATAAGCAGTACAGTGCCAGGATGACGCTTCCTCCTTTAGGAGGAATTTGTTCTTCTCTGCAGAAACTTGTAAGATTTTTCTCTATTCTGATAGCTCAGAGATTCAATATACCTAGGAGGCTTTCTATCATCAGTTCTTCCTGGAACTCTGTGAGATATGTGTCTCTCTTCAGCTCAGAAACTTCCCTCATTTTATCAATTGCCCCCTTCTGTTGCATCTACAAGCCCCACCCCCACCCCCACTTTCTATCCATCTTCTGATTCATGTGTCTTTCTATTTTTGCACTGTGCTTTGAGTTGCGTCTTTCTCTGTTCTCGTAGGGCACTAGTTCACACATCAACACTGACCGCTTTCTCCTTCAACTCATCTCTCGAAACTTTTACACCAAAGTCTTCCTTTTAGATCTCAGAAAAAAGTTTTTTTGTGTGTGTTGCACTTAAATCTCAACAGTTTTCTTTCTTTCTTTTTTTATGTTTTGTGCGTGTGTGTTGGGGGTGGGGTGGGCAAGGGGATTTGGTTCAAGTTATCTATGCCGGAAATTATTTCTGTACTGAGGGTTCTGCTTGTAATTCTTCTCCCTGGCTGCTGGGCCACATTAGGAATCTTCTTTTCTTTTGTTTGCTCACAGAGGCTGTTTCAGCTACTGGCTTATCTTAAGTGGCAGCCTTCCCAGAGCAGAAGAAGGAACAGTCACAGTGTCCCCTGGCCCAAGCTTAGCGGCAGATGGGTTGCCAGTTCTCTGGGGAGGCTCTAGGAGGAAGCCCTTTCCAGGCTCCTCAGCTCTCCAACTCTGGGTAGTGGCAACTCAACCCACGTGGCCAGCTGCTCAGGAACCAGGGAGACCAGGTGCACCCACAAAGCCCTTGCCCCATTCCCTTCTTAGGGCTCCATGTTACCGTCCTCAGGCAGAAGACTGTCTGTTGCCCCCAGCTCTCTCTGTCAGGGTTCCTGAGGCCTCCCCCACTTCCCAGGCCTTGTCTGTCTCCTGGAGGTTCCAGTAACTGCTTTTCACAGGAGACAGAGGAGGGTTAAATTGCAAGTAGAAAAGAGGCAGGATGTGTTCGAGCTTCTCTCTCTCCAGAAGCCCCTATTCCTTGTGCCTCAGAACGTCTTGATTTCTTGTTTATTTTTGCATCCCAAAGTGCTCAATAAAATACGACTGACTAAACGCCACCGCACCTACCTCAAATCTTCTCTGGTGCAGGGCCTATTAACTGTGATGCTTTGGGAAGCTAACTCAAACTGGCTTACATTTTCTAAAAACTGTTTTTAATGTCTCAAAAAATTAAGTCCCAAGGTAGGGTGGGCTTCAGTGGTGATTGGTCCAGCAGTTCAGTCATATCTCTAAAATGACTTTTTTTTTCTTTTTCTGCTCTGCCATCCTTGATCGGGCTTCACCCCTGGGCCGAGAGCAAGTGGGCTGGCGCAGCAGCACACCTGGACTCCGCAACCTCCAGAAAAAGAAAAGTGGACTCCCTTCACGTGTTAGTGGCCAGATCGGGTTACACACCCATTCCTGAACTTGGCAAGGGTTAGTAACCAAACACCAACCATCCCTTAATCACATGGCTGTTTGAGAAGACACTTTAAAATCACAGAACACGTGCTCACAAGCTGAACATTCTCAGTTCAGTAAGGAGTCTTTCACATGAAAACAAGAATGGCTGGCATTTGAGTGCTCACCGTATGAAAGGTTCCTTCCAAACATTCTCGTTTAATCCTCACGACAGTCCCCTGAGGTGGCTAATATTATTGTTTCCCAGATGAGGTAGCTACAGTTTAACTTTTACAAGGTCATGGTTAATGAACCATCATTTCCCTCCTTATAGATTGTATCTGTCTATAAACGCAGCCTAGCATGGCACTCAGCAACAGAAAATGTCCTTTACATATTAATTGGCTTGGACCCCATGTGAGAGCTATAATTAGATCTCGACTTTAAGACACTGTTTTTTACATTTGGGGGCCTGGTAACTAGCTAACCACACAAATCATTTGTGGTGGACACTAGCTGTGCACTCCAGGAAGCTGCCGGAACTGTGTGGAGGCATTTGGCTTTGCCTTGGAGTTTCACCTCTGTTTCGTTATATAACAAGCTCAAGACTCCTCTTACAAAACAATCCTCATCTTATTATGGAACAGCTGAGCCCTACACATGGAACACTCTTGGCTTGCACATTCATTTTATATATTCCCTTTGAAATTAACAGGAATCTGGGAAGTTAAACAAGTATTTCATACCCGTCTACATTGCAGCTCTTTCCCATGGAGGCTCTGCAGTGTGTGTAATGGTTTCCCCTTCCCTCTATGGAAGCAATACGTGCTCACAGGGCATATTGGAGGAAAGGAACCCGGAGTTCTACTCCCCAACTCTCCTCCCAAGACACCCACTGTTAACTATGTGGTGTGTTTCTATGGACTCTTTTAGCAATGCGTTTATTTTTAATTTTTTATTATGGAAATATTCAAATATACATAGAAGTAGAAATAGTATAATGAAATCCAATGTTCTCATCATCCAACTCCAACAAGCAACATTGACAATGCACTACATAACACGTTTGACATCACAATTTATCCAGTGGTTTTAAAAAGTGTTATGAAAAGAGCCTGAGTTCATAAAAAATTCAAGCAGTACAGAAAGATAAAAAGTAAAAAATAAAAACTCTTTCTCCCTCAAGTCTCTTAATTCCAATGCTCATTAATAAGTTTGCAACGTATCAATCTAGACATTTTCTATAAACGTATTTTTACAAACTTAAAAAAAAACTCACAAGAAATCAGGCTATACATATTTATTGCCTCTTGCTTCTCCACTTACTATTCCTCAGAACTCCTTCAGAAGTAAATACCTGGAGGCAGTCTGTACTCTTCAGCAGCGCTGGGAGCCCTACTGCACCCAGGAAGGTGGGGGAAGGTGCACGTTGACTTGGATACACAAATCCTGACTCTTAAAGCCCCGGACTTAGAGTTGTGTAACCATCCAGGGGTGTGCAAAATGACGCACAGGAATGTGGGAAAAAATGTAACTTCCATTCACTTTTATGTCATCCCTTAAAGTTCTCGTATATTTTCAAATATACATAGTGCAATAATACATTTGTGTATTTTATAGATATTTCCTTATTAAAAATGTGTACTCAAGCTGTTTAAGTATGGGGTACAACATCGGCAGAGTGAGACCACTGTCCCCAGCAGTTTCAAGGAGCCCACAGAAAGCAGTGCTGCTAGCAAGAGTGAAGGAGCAGGCTCCGGGCCCGTCCCCTGGGTCCCTGCCACCCATGGTCTGTCAGTGCTAACTGCTCCGACAGACGTGAAACTCCAAACCCAGTGAGGAGAACTCCGTGGTCCCTTGCTGGGGACCCTGCAAAAAAGTGCCTGCCACCTAAGCAGCAACTCCCCTATGTTTCTGCAGACCCTGGACTCTTGAGGGGAATACACACCAGAAGAGCTACCTAGCCTGGGAGTGCCATGAGGCCTCGTGTTACAGGCACAGTCAGTGTGACTGTACTAAGGAGTACCTCACTTGAAAAAAAGGAAAATCAATAAATGAAAATAAAAGCAAAAACCTGATTTTAACTCAGTGTTTCTGTTTGACTCTGGAATCTGTGCCTAGTCCCAACTTTTTATTTTCCTGAATATCCGTTTAAAAACCTATGGAACTAGAATTTTGTGGGAAAATTTTACAGAGAAATGTTGATCAGATTTCCTACAGGAAAATACGATTTACAAAATGTTTAACTTCCACTTTCCATTATGAAATAGTCAAATACCATAGGTAATTTAGCTAAAGAAAACACTTGCCCACATGTGCAAAAAATGAGGGCATCCATATTTAATTTCTAATTCAAGCTGAGTCCACCTCTGCCCGGAGTTATCATTTGTAACTAACAAACTCCAAAGCTAAGCTGTGCTTTTCCCATTTGTGCAAAACGTGGTGGGTGCATTTTATATTCTATAAATACAAGAGCATATTAGATTAGGGAAGGAAATTTCTCCCCGGAGGTGAGGGGAGGAGGTTGTTCTGCCAAGAGGATCTGAAATCAGAGATGTTAAAACTTAGAAGTATGGGTATTGGTAACGTGTTCTAATGAGACTAACTTTGTGCTTATTTTATGAAATTATTAGCTTCACTGCCTATTTAAAAAACACACACCCTTTATCAAAACACAAATGTTTATTGAACACTTACTATAACCAAGGAAACAGAGATTACCAACACACAGTTCTGTAGGAGAACCAAAGGGGACAGGCAATCCCGGCAGAAGGAGAAGCTTACCCGCTGGCACCACAGCATGAAAACAGTCAGGGAACTGCCTGCAGCGACATCATGTCTAAAAGCTGTGACAGTAAGTTGGGACTAGAGCAAGACTTTGTTAGAGCAAACTTTCACAGAAACTCTAAAACTCAGCTCAAGCGTATCGCCTTTAGGAAGTCTTGGTTTGCACTGGCGTCTCCTGTGAGCTTCTAGGTGCCCTGTGTTTGTATATTTTACAGCACAAATCCCTCCGAATTGTAATTGTTGGGCTCTTTCTTGCCATTCAACTATGAGATCCCCGAGGGCATGGACTGCATTCCCTGGGGGCCATGAGGACAAAATGCAGTTAAGTCAACAAGTGAATGAAAATTGAAGTAGCCACTGAGAATAGACATTCTATAACGAGCCTGGCTTAGACAAAGCAGGCTTCCATTGCAAGTGGTACATGCCACGACAGACAGAGGTGCACAACGACAGACAGCAGTACATCAGAGGGACACTTCACTCACACGGTAGAGGGTTCCACGTCCTAACTCTCAGTACACGCTTGTCATAATACAGAAATGAAGGTCGGAAAAGCCAAGGCCTGTACCAACTCCCACACCGCTGGGCCCACATCCTTAAGAACAATAACTGAGTACAACATCTGCCAAAGTAGAAGCCAGCTTTCCAGTAAATCAACACAATGCTAAGCAAAAAGGAAAAAAAAAATCATTGACACAATACATAAAGGAATCTGAAGGCTAGGTTTACATATAATGAAAACAGGAGCAAATATTGAGTTGGCCAAAGTCCATTTCGATTTCTGTAAAATAAAAGACATTTCATTTTCACCAATAATTTTATTGCCATGGGTATTTTGAGTGTGTTGACTATCTCCTGCTTGGAATAATGTTGTTCTCAATTACTGTCTCAACTTGACCGCTATCGACTTCAACTGGTCTACCCGACCATCCAGTGAGAGATCTCCAGCACGAGGCTTTGCAAACCACTTCTGACACATTCTATCAGTCACAGCACCTTCTCCACACACTGCACAAAACTTCTTGTGAATGTCCATTGCTTATTTTCTTCCATCTCCAATATTAAAATGGTTACACAAAAATTTACCAATTTTTCCCTTCCTAGTGTAGCTCAGTGGACTGAGCACTGGCCTGTGAACTGAAAGGTTGCTGGTTCAATTCCCAGTCAGGGCACATGCCTCGGTTGCTGACCAGGTCCCCAGTTGGGGCATGCAAGAGGCAACCAATTGTTGCCACTCTCACACATCGATGTTTCTCTCCCTTTCTCCCTTCCCCTCTAAAAATAAAATATTTAAAAAAATTCACCAATTTTGATTAAGTTCTTTAAATGCCCGCTGATATGACAGCTGTCACAATACAATCTAACAAAACTGTTTCAAATGAAATTAAAGAGAACTAGGTACTACTAGAGCCATCTTACAAAAAAAAAAACTTTGGCCAACACAATGTAACTTTTAAACATTATTAAAAACCATATTTCACCTCTTTTCATCAGTCAGATTTGGGCCCAAGCATCACTTTCATGGAAAAGCATTCATTCCTTGACATGCCTGACTAGGTCCCATCTCCTCCTGAGTCTCATCCCTGCATGATCAGCATGGACCACAAAGGCCTCCCCATTGCAGCCCTCACCATGGTTGGAATTGTGCATGTATTCACGATTCTTTGGTTAATATGTCACCCACCAGACCAAAAGCTTCACAAGGGCAGGGACACTGTTCAGTTCACTACTGTATTCCTATCACATAGCAGAGGTGCCAGCACAGGCAAGTGCTTAATATCTGTCCAATGAATAACTGAGGTAACCAGTTCAAACAGATCAGCACATGCACACCATAGGAGCCTAAGAATTCCAAACACCTATGATAAGATTTCAAGGGAGAAGTGTGGAAAAAAGGACAATTCACTTAATCAGAGGTGCTACTAATAGGGACTTATACAAAATGAAAACTACAATCACAAAACTAAGTAATGAAAAATTAATCACAACATATTGACACCTTAATCTATAAAAACTTGCCTTTTGTGTTTAGATATGTGAAGGTTAACTCCCATGCCCAAGAGGAGGAGACAAAAGAATAAAATATATATTTAGAATGAAAGTAATGGCTCCATTTATTATTACCAAATAGCCTCCACTTCTCCAAAATGTTTTCTGAAACTTATGCAATAGGAACACTTTATATAAGACAACCTACTCTATTATCGAATTATTCTAATTTCTTTACACTGAGAACAAACACACCTTTTTAAAGATACATTTCTACCTCTGGGCATCATTATCATTTCAGCAAGAGCAGAATCTAGTTTATGATACTGAGCTACTTAACATTTATTCTAATATGAACACGCAGGTTAAATGTGGATAATCTGATCACCCTCCCTGACGTGTTTTAACAGAAAATAAACATTTTCTTTAAATAGCTAGCAAGCCCCACAAAAACCAGTGAGCAAGGAGGGATCTAATGGCCTGCTTGCTAAGCTGCTGAAATAACTGATAGCTTCCAGCATTCACCCTAGCAGTTAAAATCAATTAATCATTCACTGTAACTGGAGCAGAATATAATTAATTATGTTAGCTTGGCTGGTTCAAGATTAATTCCGCTAAAAAAATCATTATGAACATGGGCCATTATCATGAATTATGCTAAAATAAAAACAGTAATGAATGAGCTTCTATATGAATTTAAGTCACATTTTTAAAAAACCTTTACGGAAATCTTCTAATATAAACACAGGGAGAGAAAAGAGTATGATGAATCTCCAAGTATCTATCACCAGGCTTTAACAATTATCAACTCATGTCAATCTTGTTTCAACTAGATTCCCACACACTACCAAACTCCAACTCCTTATTTTTTAATGTATTTTATTGATTATACTATTACAGTTGTCCCAATTTTTCCCTTTGCCCCCCTCCATGTAGCACCCCCGCCCCCCATAATCCTCCTCCCCTTAGTTCATGTCCATGGGTCATGTAAGTTCTTTGGCTACTCCATTTCCTATACTGTTCTTAACATCCCCCTGCCTATTCTGTACCTACCAATTTTTACTTCTTAATTCCTGGAACTTTTCTCCCATTCTCCCCCTTCCCCCTCTCAACTGATAACCATCTAATGATCTCCATATCTATGATTCTATTTCTGTTCTGCTTGTTTGCTTAGTTTTTTACATTCAATTGTTGATAGTTGTAAATTCATTGCCATTTTAATGTTCATCGCTTTGATCTTCTTTTTCTTAAGTAAGTCCCTTTAACATTTCATATAATAATGGCTTGGTGATGATGAATTTCTTTAGCTTTACCTAGTCTGGGAAGCACTTTATGTGCCCTTTGATTCTAAATGATAGCTTTGCTGGGTAGAGGAATCTAGGTCATAGGTCCCTGCTTTTCATCACTTGGAATACTTCTTGCCAGTCCCTTCTAGCCTCAGAAGTTTCAAGGAATAAGCTGACAGTCTTATCTACAAAGGGTACTCCTCTGTTGGTAACTCTCTGCTTTTCTCTTGATGCTTTGAAGATTCTCTATCTTTAACCTTTGGCATTTTAATTATGTTTTTTGGTGTGGTCCTCTTTGCATCCATCTTGTTTGGGACTCTATGCTTCCTGGACTTGCATGTCTATTTCCTTCATCAAATTAGATTGTTTCCTTTCATTATTTTTTCAAGCAAGTTTTCAACTTCTTGCTCTTTCTCTTCTCCAGCACCCGTGAGTTGAATGATGGTATGTCTGAAATTGTCCCAGAGGCTCCTTAACCTATCCTAGTTTTTTTGGACTTTTTTCTTCTTGCTGTTCTGATTGAATATTTTTTTCTTCATTGTTTCAAATCATTGATTTGATCCTCATCTTCACCAATTGCACTGTTGATTCCCTGTAAATTTTTATTTCAGTTAGAGTAACCATTTCTGCCTGGGTCTTTTCCTTGAGCATTCTGAGTTTTGAACTCTGCATCTGATAGATTGCTTGTCTCCATTTTTTTTTCCTAGAGTTTTTCTCTGTTCTTTCATTTGGGCCACATTTCTATCTCCTCATTTTGGCAGCCTCTCTCGGTTTGTTTCTGTGTATTAGGTAGGCTGCTTTGACTCCATCTTAGTAGTGTGGCCTAATGTGGGTAAGTGCCAGTAAGTTGGATGGGGTAGAGGCTTAGGGAATCGCAAGGGCAGGGCATCCCTTTGTGCACCAGGTTGATGGAGTCTCATGACATGGTGCCACTGCTCCGTGGCTCTGCGTGGGGGGCAAGGCTCAGAAAAGAAACAATGGACACTGCCTGGCCTCTGGATTTTTGTCCAGGAGGAAGTTGTCCCCCACCATTCACCCTGATGCCAGACACTTGTTTTTCCTGGTATGGCACTGGTGCCCTTCAAGCTGCTTCCCTAGTGCTGGATACCAGAGGGAGTGAGTCTGTGTAGGTTGTTAAGTCCGTTGCAGGTTTTTTAGGAGGAGACACCTGAGAATCATGCAGTTTCTTCCATCGCCTCACCCCACCAGTTTTTACAGCCAGAGTTATGGGGGGTTACATTCCTGGCACTAGAACCCTGGGCTGGGTCGTCTGGTGTGAAGCTAAATTTCCATGCTTCTGAGATATCCCACTCGATTTTTATCCACCATGTGTGGTGTGGGGCTGGCCCACTCCATGTCTCTGCCCCTCCTACCTGTCTAAATTAATGTGACCTCTTCAATTCCTTAGTTGTCGGACTTCCATACAGCTCAGTTTTCTGACGGTTCTGGGTGACAGCTGTTTTGTAGTTTAGTTGTGATTTTTGCTGTGGTTGTGCGAGGAGGCAAGCCACGTTTACCTACCCCTCAATCTTGCCTGGAAGTTCTCTCTCCAACTCCTTAGTTATTTTTAAACAAATCCTAAACACCGTATCATTTCTAGCATTTTAATTTGTGTTTGTAAAAGGGCTACTTTTAAAAATGTAAACACTATACCATCATCATACCTAAAAACTAATCGTGAAACACTTTAAAATCATCAAAAATCCAATCAGTTTTCCTATTTCCCTCATGGTCTCATGTTGTTGTTTGTTCAGATCAGGCCCCAATTAACTCCATAAGTTGTAATGGTGTACATATCTCCTAAGTCTCTTTTAATCTTACTTTTTCTTTGCAATTCCTTGTTGAAGAAATGGGGTCATTTATCCTGAGGGTTTCCAGTCTAGATGTTGCTATTTAAATCCCTCGCCATTTAACGTGTTTCTTCGTTTCCTGTACTTCTAGTGAAGAGGTGGTTAGGTCCAGAGGCTTGATCAGGATCAGATCTGACTTTTGGCAAGGCTGCTTCCCAAGTGGCATGTGCACTTCCATTAGGAGGTGCAAAATGTTTGACTGTTATCTCATTCATGCAGTTACCAGTCACTGGTGACCACTGTCTAGATCCGTTAATCGTTGGAGGGTGAAATGGTGATAGTCTATCATTCTTCAACTTACCAGCTAGAATATTTCTTTAAGAGCATATTCTAAAATAACTATGATTTTATAAACCATCATTATTAACTCATGGAGTAAAATATGAGCTTCAATCTCTTGTAGATATTATCTTTACTGATGCTAAAATTATCTCAGCTTTGGCCAGTGGGAACTTCTCCAACATGGCTCCTGAATCTTTCTGACAGGCCTCTAATAGCCTCCTTGCTTTCTGATATGACAGTGTTTTCTAGGCTCTCCTTGGGCATTTCTTTTCCTAGATCTGGAATTAGCCATTTAACCAAGGAGGTCTTAATAAAACGAATGAAGTCAATTAAGGAGAAGTCTTCTACTTTTGTTTCTAGTAAATTCATGTGCTTGCACACCTATACATTTCTAAGCATGGAACTATCAGATTTAAGAGAAAAGTCTCTATATAATACATACGCTTATGGTGAAAGTATTCTTATATATAAATGGAAGGAGTATAACTTGGTAGATCCACCTGGAAGAAAGTGTCAAAGTTTTTATCAATGATATTTTAAAAACCTTTAACCCAACAATTTCACTTTTAGGAATTATTAGGCTTAGGATTTCCTTTGTAGGATTGTTTAAAATCACGAACACTCTGAAAAACAAAATGTCCAAACAATAGGAACTGTTAATTTTTAAAATGTACAGCCCATCCATAGAATGAAATATTTAGTCATTAAAATGATGTACATACAAGATCAATGTATTGTTAAATCAGAGGTAGATTACAGAAGTGTGCATATTATGTCTTTAGCCACATGTGCAGGAAAAAAAGTCTCGAAGGCTGTATTCCAAAATTCTGTGCAAACGGCTGTTCTCGTGTCTCCACTGCTAGTTTAGAATTTGGCATCACCGGGTATGTCTGCCAAGTCAGATGCTATTCTTCTATCTGCTTCCCAGTTCCAACATTTTGTTCTCATCGTTTCTCAAATATGCCTCGTCCTTGTTGGATTATGGTCTTTTTTTTTCCCAATTGCTGTAATTTTAGTGGAGAATTTAGGAAAGAGCAGAGGCTAATCAACATTTTGCTCAACCCTCTATTTTCACCTATCATCTTGTTGCTTTTTATAGGAGAGAACACTCTGAAAAGCTTACCAATTATAAGATATATAAATGTCTACTGAAAATAGTACATACATATATGTAAGACACAAACAATATAGCAATATAAAACAGAAGGGCTCACCTGTATCCTATAACACAGAGGGCTGGATATAGAAACAATAATAGCAAAATTAAACTGGTAATAAACAGAAAAAGAGATTCAAATGCAAGTTTTTAATCAAGAACATAAAACCAAAAATGGTGAAATTGAAGCTGAGGTCTGTGGGGCCAACTGATCATGTTTAGTTCTTAGAAGTGAAAAATGCTTTTTAGAAAACTATAATTTCTTACAATTTTAGTGATTTCTCTACAAATGAACTGTCTCTAGAGCTGCTTAAAACTACATCCAACTTGCTCTCTAAGTTTTGGGAGATTGCGACCCTTTAAATAATGAACTTTTCCCTTGTACCACTGAAGATGGGCTTGGCTGTCCAGTTTTATAATGCATTTACTACACTAACTCTCTCGGATGTGCAATTAAAGTGATTAAACAGAAAATGTGTATACACAGCACAGACACAGACAACAGTATGGTGACAGCCAGAGGGCAAGGGGGTGGGGGATAGGTGGAGGAGGCGCTGAGGTGGGTAAAATGGGGCTGGAAACAGACTGCACTTGGGACAATGCGCACACAACACAGTGCGCAGATGATGTTTTTATTCAGCTGTACACTTGAAACATGTATAGTTTTGCAAATCAATGTCACACCAATAAACTCAATATAAAAAATGAAAAAGAGAAACACTAAAGAAATTAAAAGCCTTCTCAAGCACAAGCACCCACAACTGCACGGCTGCCAAGGACAGTAATCCCTCTTCGGAGAAGTAATAATCATTATGTCTTAAAATGTACAGACCACAGGAACAGATTTAAGGACTTAAGGAGTAGTCTGCTCAACTTGGAGAAACCAAATCAGTCTTCATGAATCTGTGAATAGAACGAAAATAAAGTACCCAGGCACAAAGTACTGAAGACATCTCAGAAAACAAAACTGGTCAGAAAAATTGTCTTTGCCCTTAAAGAAGTCCTTTCCCAAACTATGATATTGCTTGATAGTATGAAAACCACTAAGTCCAGAACCTGTAATAATTTATTTTACTGCTGATTTTGGCTTGAGTTGTTGCCAAAATTTAGAAGCTAAAAAAAATTTTAAACAAAATCTAAGCATTCAATTGTAAAAAGTAACAAACCTGCAATCATCTGAATTAATATTAACGGTTTCATGAACAAACAAAATTAAACAAAATATTTTAGTATTTCTAAATTAAAGTACTAAAAAGTATGCATTTTTATTTATTTAACCAATACTGTTTATTTATAGGTGGCCTCAATTTAAAAAAAAGAAAAAGAATTAGGGGAGATTATATTCTATGCAGGGCGCCATTCTAGACTTACAATTCTTCTAGGTAACTGAAATGCCAAATCTTTTCTTATTTGCTATATATTTGACAATGCATTAAAATGAGGCTCAAATTTTAAAATACACTTATTAAACGAGACTTTTAAAATAAATGAGATACTTAGCATTCAAAACTTTGCAAAAGAGATATACAGTAAGTAGTTCCTCGAATAACATTTTTTCATTCAACATTTAGCTGTAACTTTGATGGGATGTTGTAGGAACTTAAGTCTTATTTCTCTCAATTAGCTTATAGTAAAATTGGTTGCATTATACATCATTTAATTTCAAGTCTCAGAACCTATGGAGCAAGTTAAGTGAGGACTTACTGTCAGTAAGTCCAGTTTCCAAAATGTCAGCTCTTCCACCAAGACACTTGGAAACACAATGAATAGTGGTTGGGAATAATGCAAAAGAGTTGAGATTAGTGGCGTGTTTTTAAAATGTTCAATGTGTACATACAGAGATATCCAATCATAATTTTTTACATGAACTCCTAACTAGGAATAAAGAGATCTGTATTTGTATGGAAAAAGACAACCCCCTTTCTACTTAACAATCTCTTCCATTTAGTAAGGAAAAGTTGCCTTGTGGGAAGGTTCTTTGGGCAGTTCTCAGAGTTCAAAGAGAATGGAACCTTTAAAATGATTTCATCAAGTCTATTTATTAATGCATTTCAAGTTTCAAAAAACCTTACATCTTTGCACAATACTTTATTTTTTGTAATTTTTAGTAAAAATTTCCAAAGTGAACAAAAAGGTACTGTATAAAACACAGTGGACATTAAACTGACAGTAGTATTAGATTTCATTTGTCTTGAACCTTTTGTTTTACCACATCTTGATTTACCATGGAGAGTTCAGTGCACGTATCTCTTTTCAGAAAACATTTAACTTAGACTCAAAATAAAATAGGGCAGTGTGTACCTGCCAAAACCTTACCACAGGATAATATTACAAGCAAAAAAAAGAAGAAGAAGAAAAAAAAAACCCAAAAACAAAAAACAAAAAAAAAGTACATGTTCCAAAGTCTACCACACTCAAAAAGTTACTAAGAACTCTTGCAGAATAAGTCACCATTTTAGAAATGCAAAGCCACTTTCAACCTTTGCACAGTCCAAAACAAAGGCATTTAAATGATTTAAAAGCAATTACATACATACCTACCTACATGTTTGTTTATAATTATTTATAGTCTATCTGGGGTTTCATG
This sequence comes from Tonatia bakeri, assembly GCA_004024845.1. Classification (NCBI taxonomy): domain Eukaryota; kingdom Metazoa; phylum Chordata; class Mammalia; order Chiroptera; family Phyllostomidae; genus Tonatia; species Tonatia bakeri. The sequence goes on along the minus strand of PVIA01003896.1, from coordinate 43,310 downwards.
TACAAAATTTGTCTCTAAATCATGTACAAAAAGCTGCATTTTTGAAAAAAGTCACCACATACTGTACAAGTTTACAAGGAAGAGATCCCATTATTTTCTCTAGCATTTTTGGCCTTGCTGGCTTGTGTCACATTATGAGAATGATTGTGTAAACCTTATACTCTTAAGAAAAAAAAGAAAAAGAAGAAGTCAAAACACAAATTTTTTCAACTTTCCCTAAATTTGCCTCCTACATGAAGCCAGGAAAATCATAGCCATTTATGTCTAATTTAAGTGATGTAGTTGGAAAACAGAAGCAATAAATATGTCACAAGCTTAAAATATTCTTGTAATGCCCCTTTCCATTCCTGCATAGCAATAAGCCTATTAATGCATTAAATGCTTTTGCTTTCTTTAAAAAGCCAATTATTTACATCTGTTTAAAAAATAATTTGGAATGGGACATTGTGCTGTTTCACCTCCACTGCTGTTAAAATATTTTAGGGAAAAAAATGTCAGAAGGCCTATCTATAATTTTAACTACTAATTGAGCAAATCACTCTTCTTTAGTGGTTACCAATAATCAGTGATGATATGCTAAAAAAAAGTTCAAATACTTTGATTAAATAAAGACATAGCTTTTCTTTTCCATATCAGACAAAAACCAAAAACATAATTAGCATACTTTAGATATATGGAAAATACAAATAAAGGTTACAAATATAAAGAATCACTTCACTGACATAATTTCTACTGAGGCATGAATAAAATGTCACCTATCGATTCAAAAGTGGAATTGAATTAGAAAGTTTAAAATAAGTAAGCAGAAATCAGACACTTACATAAAGAACTAACTCTGAAGTAGTATGCTGCATATGTCTAGTTGCACAACACCTCACCGTGTTCTTCAGCATAGTCACTCACGTGCTCGTAGCAGCCATTTGATAAAGACAAAGTGAGTATCAGAACCAACTCCATCATTAAAAAAAGGTAAATTGATTCTCATTTCAAAACTGCCTGTGTAAAGCATTACAGAATCCTGGACCACTGGATACCACCATTCTCTGTTATCCTGAGTATGTCAATTAAACAGTAATTTTTCATTAAGAGCGGAAAAATTTTATAATACAAAGAAACATCCATATTGCAATTTCTGTTTACAATTGCACACAGAAGTACAGTGTACGTAAGAAATACATGTCTGCATATAACAAGGTATGTACATTGGCAAGTGATGTCTCCAATGTTGAGGTGGTCGAGCCTCCTAGCCTTGACTGGCAGTTGAAAAAAATATATATATATATTTCAATTTGTGATAAAAGTTTATAGACAGCCAAGTTTGCCTGCAAGTGAAGAAATGCAGCAACGAAGAACAGGGAACACAGGGCACATAATAATATTCTAAGACTTTGTGCCATTAGGTTAAAAATATCTGTCCATAAGAAAATTGGGTTTCTTTTCCACCCCCCACCCCCAAATTGGAATTTTCAGGCTTTAAAATTTAAGTAATTCCACCTGGTCTGAGGACATGATCTCTTGCCATTTTTTTCTTCAACTCTTATTTGTGAGGGTTTAGTTTGGGGATGATTTAATAGGTGTCTCTTTGGAGTGAAGTTTCCCATTGTAGGCACTAGGAAGAACCAAGGCAAAAGCTGCAGTTAACGTCTCATGTGTCCCATCTGATAACTCTCCCGGGGCCTCTGACGCTGGGGTTGCTGAATGGGCTGTGGAGGTCTCCTCCTCTTTAAAGTGCCTGTGAGTCACAAACAGAAGTAAAACAGACTTACCCTGAGCTTTATAACCTCTAAAAACAAAGTTGCCGTATCAATAAGAAAGGTTCTAGATGGGTACTATCCAATAGAAATAGGAGATACATGTAATTTAAATTTTCAGTAGCCATAATGAAAAAAAGTAAAAAAATAAAATAAAATGTTAAATGTTATTTCACTTAATCCAGTATAGCCAAAATACTGTCATTTTAAGACAGTATTTTGATCAATAAAATAAATTAATGAAATATTTCATTCACTTTTGTATACGAAGTCTTCAAAGTCTGATATGTATTTTATACTCACAACACATCTCAACTGAGACTAGGCACTGTCAAGTGCTCAACAGTCACAGTTTATTAGACTAATATGGATTCTGAGGACAAAATCCATGACAAAGAAATTACTGAGTGTCTTTGAACAGATGAATTAATCTCTGAGCAACTCAAATGCCTCGTCTATAAAACAGGGATAATAACTAACTCACATAGTCTACTGTGAGGGTGATATGATCATTCATGTAAAAGCAATTAACACTATTTGTGAGGGTTCAATAAATGACGGCTAAGGACTTTTTTTTTTAAGTTTTAAAGGTGGAAATTAAGTTTTAAAGGTATAAAATCAAGTAAAAGAACTGTTTCATTGAATGAGACCATAATTAGTAACATATCTAAAAAGTGTCATCGGGCCTTTGAAGTCCCTAAGAAACTGACATAAACTGCAGAAGGCTACACATTGTAAATTTGTGAAAAGCAATGAAATAAAAATTAAATTTCCTCTGATTCCCACCATGATACTATCCCAGCTTGAATACTGAGTTGTCTTGCCCTAAATAAGTAAATACAGGGAAACAACTGAGGGGAAATGGAGAAAACTGTAGGAAACCCTTAGTTTTCGTCTGCTTTCTGTCAGGTAGGGAATTTGGCCTGAGGCAAGAGGCTTCACGCTGGGCAAGCCGGTGAGGTCTGAGAGGGAACTGCTGTCTTTTAGCTCTGGATTTCCTCTGCCATTGCCTGGGGGACAATGTCCGCCCCAAACCCACAGAACAGAGTGCTGGTCCCGGAGTCCTCAGGCAGCACAGAAGCCACAAACACTTTGGGGAAGGTGAGGGAGAAATAGGGGGAGTAAATAATCTGGAGCAGTTGCTCCCTGCCCATTCTCTTCTGTAAGTCCCTGGAGCTAAACCAAACCACCCAGTGCTGTGTCTCCCTGAGAGGGAAACGGTGAACACCAAACCTGAGGGTTTTTTTCAGAGATGAAGAATGGTCATTTGGTGACTAAAAGCCTCCACCCTCAGACTCTCCCACAGACTGTATTTCCCCATAAGCATCATCCCTAGGAAAAATGAGCTTATGTACCAGAACATATTTGATGAGTATAAACATTAAAAGCAGTAACAGAAGCAAAGCTATTAGAATAGAAAGACCAATCATTTAAAACAAAATTGGAAGATTTTACAATATGAAAACAAGAAAACAAGTATCAAGCAAAAATAAAAGACTTTCTAGGCTAAATGTTTTTAGACACTTAGGGTAGATTAACAATAAATTGGCAACCATTAGCTAGATTGGACTGATTTTTAAAAAACAGTTAAAAATCAACTAATTCACCCAGTAATCCCATTCTCAAGGAGAAAGTACTATAAAATCAGTTTCTAAAGACTCGTTTAGAATTCAGTTCTACCTGCTGAATGGTTCTGTGTTACAAAAATACATACCTTGCTCAAACTGTCTTACCTGGAAGAGGTTTAGGAGGAGGCAACTTTGGATTACTACTTGGAGTGTGAACACTGCATATCTTAATAAATCCAGCCATTAACATGATCAGGGCAATTCCCATAAGCAATACTGCCCACCAATTAGCCTAGAAATAAACAGATTTTTCTACTGAAAACACTACAATGTATTTTAGAATATTTTATATTATATAAAATACAGAATAGACCATATTACATTTTAGTTTTTAAACAAGATGGCACATACATATTAATTTTAAGTATACAAAAGTATAGAGAAGAAAACAAAAATCACCCATAACTTCACTTCCGAGAGGAAACCATTCAATCTTATTTTCCTTTCAGTCTCTTTCTATATAATTATGTCACACACATGGATGAACGCAAAACTGGGGTCATCCTGCACAGAGTTTTTATTGTATTTTCCCATGTTATTAAGTATGTCCCCCTTTTGGCCTACTGCTCACACAGACTATGTTTTGTTTGCTTCTATACTATCCATTGATTTGAAGGTATATTATTGGGTTGGCCAGAAAGTCTGTATCTTTTTTCCCATAAAATAAAAGACTCATTTTTCATATTGACCAAAAACTTTCTTAATTTGGATATTTTGAGAATGTCATCTATCTCCCATGTGGTATAACATTGATTGTTTTCAAATTAATGTCTCAATTTAATTGCCATCAATTTCTAATCAACTGTGGAGCATCGTCCAGTGAGAAATCTCCAGCATGAAACTTCGCAAACCACTTTTGACACATTCAGTAAGTCACACACCTTCTCCATACACTGCACAAATCTTTTTTTTTGCATTTAAGTCGTGTTTTTTCCCTTTCTTGAAATAATAAAGCATAATATGCTGAAAATTTTGCATATTTTATTCCATCTTCAATATTAAAATGGCCATACAAAAACTCAACCAAGTTTGGTTAAGTTTTTAAAAAAATGCACGCTGATATGACAGCTGTCACAATACAATCTAACGAAATTGTTTCAAATGAAGTTAAAGACAACTAAGTGCTTACCAGAGCCATCTTACGGGAAAAAAAAAACAAATGAACATTCTGGCCAACCCAATACTTTAAACTCTACCACTGGCATTTATACTGCATTTTTTCTACTCATTGAAGTTAAGAGTAAAATTTTACCTTTTGTTAAGGCCCTCTTTTCCTGTTATTCTACTTCACTTGTGATTTGAGACCCAGAACACTGTTGTAAAATTATTTTTATGATATATCTTAATTGTCATCATATCACACATATATATCATAGTATCTGTTACATATACTAATTTATTTAAAGGTTAATGGTCTTTTTTAATATGAAAAGTGGAATGATATACATATTCTAGAAGCAGGCAAACTTTACCCAATCTAAGAAGGAACAAAAATTCTACTTCCAACTTAAATCAGATTAAACAAATCAATTAGCAATACAAAAAAACCCTTCAAAACTGGTATAATTTATACAAAAATTACTGTTGCCATTCTTAATAAATTACGTCTATTTTGCAATTCAAAATATTCAAATTTTAAGATAGTATATACAAAACAGTCATAACTTTAAAACTATGAACCTTCACATTGGCTTAATAGATTGTTATAGTACATATATAGTTATTGATAATTATTGCAAATAAAAATCTCATTGAAAGAAGATTTTCTACCATCCGGGGGCCTTGTAACAACCAGCCTACAACTTCAATACTGTTTTCTTTATCCAGCAGTGACAATGTAATTACAGTAATAGAAACTAAAAAATGCATGTTGTGGCAAAATACTCCTGCCCACTTTTCTATATGTGCATAAAGCCTTTCCTACATATACATATTTTTTAATTTGTTTAATTTTAAAGGAATCTCCAACTTATAAAGAAGATACAAGTATAATACAAATAACTTTTTAAAAACTGGAATCAGCTGAGAGTACGTCACTAGTATGATGCCCTATTACATCTCAACATCAGGACGTTTTCCTGGACAACCACATCACAATCAATCAGGAAATTAGCACTGACACATTACTACCATTTAATCCTTAGACCTCACTCAAGTTTTGCCATTTGTCCCAATGCCATCCAGTTCAGAATTACATGTTGCGTTTAGCTGCCATGTTTCTTTAGTCTCCTGCAATCTGGAAAAGTGCCCGTCTTTCCTTGGTTTATATAACCTTGACACTTTGTAAGATTACAGGCCAGTTATTTTGTATCAAAATGTCCCTCCATTTGGATTTCTCAGATGTTTCCTTATGATTAGATTCGAGTCATCCATCTTTGGTAAGAATACCACAGATGACACCAAGGTATGTATTCTGCTCATTGCATCCTATCAGGTGACACATGATTTTGATATCATTATTGGTGATGTTAATTTGATCCCTTGATTAAGATGTTATCTGTCAAACTCTATCATAAAGATACTCTTTTATTTTGTAATCAATGAATATGTTGTAGGAACATAATTTGGAACTATGTAAATATCCTGTTCTTCATCAAACTTTTAATTTATTCATTTATTTATTCCCTCATGGTTTCTATTTTACTCAGTAGGTTACAATACATTACTTTCATTGTTGTGTCTTTTGGACATGGCCCATAATTCTTTGAGTACTTTACTTTCTGACACAAAGTAAAAGTTCTAGGTTCATCTTGTTCTTTCCTGGACCCAGCCCAGGAATCAGCCATTTCTCCATCGAGCCCTGTTCTTTTTAGAGTAAGGCCTAATGCAATTCAGCCTTACTGCTGAAAGATTTATTTTTTAAGAGAAGCTACAAATCTAAATTTTTGTGTGAAATCTATTTTTAAATGCTGGCAACTCATTCAATTTTCTAAAAACAATATGTAGACCATACAAGACATGTTTACCCAGTTGAATCTCGCCTGGATACCATACATTTACAATCTACTTTTCAGAGATATTTTTTATATCCTACTGAGATTGCCAGATAGTTTTCTAAAATTTTCTTTGGGTTTCTATAGAAAATAATCTTCAGAAATAGTTCTTCCTGTGAGTCTTTAGGATAATATTTCCTTTCCTTTATTGTACAAATTTTCCATAGTCTCCTGTTGTTTTTTTTTTGTTTTATTCATCCTCAAATAATAAACCCATTATTTATCAAAAGGCACAACATAAGGCCCACCCTCAGTCTGCCAAGTGCTGGTTGACTTCTCTGCTCATTTCTGTCTGCTATCACAGGAAGAATGATAAGCACATCTTCCGTCCTGTCCCTGGCATCCAGACCTTTTAAATATGGCATTTACTGAAGCAGGATTTTCTTCTACCTCCACTGTCTGGATTTCTGATACCCTGACCTAGTAAAATACACAAGAACCCACATTACCAGCTTGTACTGCCTTATGTTCTCTTCCGTCCCTATACCAGTGATTCTCAACCTTGGTTGCACATTACAATCACCTGGAAAGCTTTTAAAATTCATATACCCAGACCAAATCCCAGACCTAAATGGGGTAGGAGTGAGATACTAACATCAGTCATTTTGTTAAAGCTCCCCAAATGACTTCATTATGCATCCAAAACTAAGCGCTACTGGTCTCTACTAGGGGTCAGCGAACTTTTTTTACAAAGGGCCAAATAAATATTTTAGGCTTTGTAGGCCATATGGCCTACTTCACAACTACTCATTTCTATCCTTGTAGTGCAAAAGCAGCCACAGATAACAGGCAAACAAATGTGTAGGGCGGTACATCCTTCTCATCCACAGTTTCCCATCTGTGGATTCAATCAACCGCAAATTGAAAACAGTACTATTTTCAATCCATGGATGCAGAGGGCCAAAGGTATACACACTGTTCTATGCCATTTTAGATAAGGAACTTGGACACCTGCAAATTTCAATACTGTTGAGGGGCCTGGGATCAATCCCTCATGGATACTGAAGAACGACTTCATTTACAAAACCAGGGAGTAGAACAGATTTGACCCATGGGCCACAGTCTGTCAACCCCTGTTCTATATCCACATACAGCACATTTGTTGAATGGATACTAGCTCCTTAGTTCTCTCTCTCTTACTACTTGCCTGAGAGGTTTTTTTTTTTTTTTTAAGATTTTATTTATTTATTTTTAGAGAGGGAAGGGAGGGAGAAAGAGAGAGAGAGAGAAACATCAATGTGTGGTTGTTGGGGGCCATGGTCTACAATCCAGACATGTGCCCTGATTGGGAATCGAACCTGCGATGCTTTGGTTTGCAGCCCACGCTCAATCCACTGAGCTATGCCAGCCAGGGCTGCCTGAGAGTTTTAGGGGAAGCCAAGAGTATCTGACTGGTTGTAGAAAGAGGAGTCGTATAACTGGGAAGAGCTGCTCAAATAATCAGCACTCACATGGTCAAAAAAATGTCTCCCATCTCTGACTAGATGTAAGAATTATCTTGTGTGCTTATTAAAATATAAGATTCTCAGACCACAACCCTACATATTCCAGTCAGTTGTTCTGGTTGGTGGAGGGTCCAACCAACTACATTTTAAACAAGGACATCAGTGATTAGGATGCAGAACAATGCTTCATATTAGTGTAGACACACCGGCATTGTGGTGCAAGACCATTCTGAGCAATGCAAGAAGCTGGGTATCCCTGGCCCTCGTTCATCAAATGCTAATGAATCCCTCAGTTACTCTGACATCTACGGTACATTTCTAAATACTCTCTAAGAGGAAGTATCATCTCTAATGTGATCTAATCCATAGGGGTAAAGGGTCAAGTGTCTTCCCACTACTTTCAGGCTGATAGGTTATTTCCGTTAGGGAAGATTCACTTCTATTCCTAATGCTCACTATCTTCTCTAACACATTTCCTTCCTGCCAGTCTTCCCCGCTCAAAAACGTCTTCCGCTTGCTCATCAATATTACAGCTACCTAGAAAGTGCAATTGACTATGTCGCTCCTTTCCGCAAAACCCTTCTTCATAATCTTGCCGCCAAAGATCTCCAAAATAGACCAGTAAGTGAAAGAAAAAAACTTGAGCACAAGATAAGGTGCTAGAAAGTATATATATGATTCCACTTATTTTTAAAAATGTATTCTTACAATGATATAAAAAGTTTCGGAAGAATGCAGAAGAAACTCATCTTGAGAAAATTCCAAGAGGCAAGGTACTTTAAAAAGATCCAAGTAATATGACAGTAAGACAATCAAACTGGAGAGACAAGGCCTGGATTAATAATGGTTATAATTTGGTAGAAAATTATGCAAATAATAACAAACAGTGATAACAAATAATTGTTATAATTTTGTAGAAAACAAAAGACAAAAGGACCCAGTCTCAGCTTAGATCGACAGACATTTACTACTATGTGGCACCCAGGCCCTTGAGAACTTTCAGTTCCTTCTAGCAGTATTCTTGGGCTTACTCCCAAATTTTTTAGATAACTACACATCTCAAAAGCCCAAAGCTTGAAGTTTTTTCAGTGATAGCTTTTTAGAGTTTAGTGTCTGGGAAGACAGAACATTGTGGACAGAAGTTGGCAAGAAAAACTAAACAAAACAATGGTATGTTTGAGAGTATTAGTAGGTATGGCCACCTTTAGTTGAAGGAATTTTTTAATGCTCCCTTAAAAAAAACAAGATCAGAGAGTGTGTTAAATGCTAAATCATGTCTTCTCTTTTAGATATACTATAAAATTAGGGAAAAGAATACCAACCAGAAAAATAAATGTAAAATATGTGTTCTATCTCAAAAGAAAAGATCAAAATTTGTCCACTTGTTATAGTCTGAAAGAAAAGATCTATCAGTATGATCTCACCTATAAGTGGAACCTAATCAACAAAATAAAAAAGCAAGCAAAACATAACCAGAGACATTGAAATAAAGAAAATGCTAACAGTAACCAGGGGGGAGGGGAGAGGGGATAAAGGAAGGGGAGGGGAAGGCATCAATGAACATGTATAAAGGACCCACAGACAAAGCCAAAGGTGGGTAGGATCAAGGGTGCGAGGTGGGGGGGGCGGGGGTCGGGGAGTGGGAGTGGGAAATGGAGACAACTGTACTTGAACAACAATAAAAATAATTTAAAAAATTAAATTTTTTTAAAAAGGAGAGCTATCATTTACTCAACAACCATTTATGAATGTAAATTATGTACCATGTTCTTGTCTTTCACAGATACAAGAGTATTAAATGAAACTTGAGACAAAGAGAAGACATTCAAAAGTTTTATTTAAAAAGAAATCAGCCTTGACATTAACAAGCACTAAATCAAGTTTGAGAAAAAATAATTCTACATAAGGAACATTATTCAATAGTCATTCCTATGACCAAAAGAACACAAAGTAGAAAAAAGTAAAAATGACAAAATAAAAAGGCAAAATTTACCAGTCTAATTTGTTATATACTAATTATAAGTTTTTTATTTAACAGTCTAAATAATTTAAAAAACACCTATAGGATAATAAAATGACAAAAGAGGTTATTACCCCAAAAAACTGAGGGGAATGGGGCAAGACATACACTCAAGTCTCTTCAGACATAAAATAATCTTTACTGTTTTTAAAGATCCTCGGGAAAAGTCAACTATATAAACCTTTCAGTGAATGAATGTTCTAGTGTTTAACTCTCCCTCTCAGCAAAGGCACCCCAGACTTCCTGTGGAGCACAAAACCATGGGGGGCTCAGTTGCTTATGGTGACACTGATGATGCCACCCTGCAGGGACAGGGAGCTTCCTTCCCATTCTCCAGAAGATACTATAGTGCGGACTGAGACTGGATGTTCTCTACTCTTCAACAGCGCACGTGCCACCCCTCACACCCACCTGCCAAGTGCGGCAGCTGGGTGCTAATCATTTAGTTACTTCAGCCCTGCCTGGGCTAGCATGATAAAATACCACTGAGAGAAACCTAAAAATATAGTCTCAACGTGAATATGCACAATTTTTATTCTTTTTCATATAAATAATGGCATTTAAGAAATCTGCTTCATTCATCTAACAAATGTATACTGAATCCTTACCATATGCTAAGTTCTGTGACAATATTACATTTTTATTGTTCAAGTTGCGAAGTGACAGTTATGTTGCCTAATCCATTAGGCAATGAAGGACATTAGAGAACCAGACATTCTCCACTGTCAACATATTAGAATGATCAAGTAGAAATTTTCTGTTACAAGTCTTTTAGAAAGGAGTCATTACCCAGCAGAGATTAAAAACAATGGCTTCCAAACTTTAGAGTGCCCCCTCACCTACTGACTCAGTGGGTCCAGGGTGGGGCCTGGTAATTAGCATTTCTATCAAGTTCCCGGGTGATGCTGATGCTGCTGGTAACGGGACTAAACTTTGGATCCACTGCTCTAGGTCAGGGATTGGCAAACATTTCCTATGAAAGGCCAGATAAGTATTTCAGGCTCTGTGGGGCCAATACAGTCTCTGTTGCAACTACTCAAAGAGCAAAAGCAACCAGACAGTGCGTAACCAAATGGGCGTGGCCAAGTTCCAATAAACCATTTACGGACACTGAAATCTGAATTTCACATATTTTCAAAACCATATCATTTTGATAATCTTTTGATTTTTTTAAATAAACACTTAAAAATGTGAAACCATTCTCTGCTTGTGAGCCATACAAAAACAGGCAGTGGGCTGAATTTGGCTGATGAGCCATAGTTTGCCAACCCCTAGCAAAATGGTTGGTTCTCGATCCTGGCTCCTCATCAGAAAGGTTTAAGCCCCTTTCCAAGTGATTCTAATTAACGGGTCGAAGCCTTGAGGTAATCCTCACACACAACCACGAATGAGGACTATTCTTAATGCTCCCCCAAGTGACTTCTTCTAAGGATATTCAGGGTTTATTAAGACTTGCATGAAGAAAGATTTCTGGGGTCAGTTAAGTTTGAAAATAAAGTTAAAAAGGTTTTTTTTTTAAATTTCAGCATTTCTCACAATATTCTCAGAAATCGCTAAGAAGGGACTATAGTAGGTGATGTTTTCCACATCTGACCACTAATCCCATGGAACTAGTATTCTATGCATCAGCTGGAAGACACTGCTCTAAATCTCTCATAAAGCATACCAGAGCCCTGGCCAGGTTGCTCGGCTGGTTGGAGTTTTGACCCCTACACCAAAAGGTTGCAGGCTCAATCCCTGGTCAGGGGCATACGGGAAGCAACGGGTCAATGCTTCTCTCTCATATTGGTATCTCTCTCTGTCCCCGCCTGCGTTCCTGTGTCTCTTAAATCAATAAATATATCCTTGGTGAGTATTAAAAAGAATACCAAATACTTAAAATGACTAAATGACTAAAATGTCTGAAAGACTAAAAAATATGAGCAGAAATTAACTGAAAAATGAGAAATACAGTTGGTTATTATCCAAACAAAAATTTTTAAAAGTCCAACTCCTGTAAATCTGAAAAAATAAAAAATTCAAAACTCCACAAAATAACATGCAATTATCTTAAAAGGGAAGGAAAAATACAATAATAAATTTGGAAAAAGTCAAGGTCAAAGATGGTTTCTACGACGTCAAACCTAACACAAAAGATGTAGAAAATCCGAACACATCAATAACTCTGGAAGGAACTGAAAAAGAATTACCAATGCCCTCAAACCCTCAGTTTAGAAAAGGCAGATAATGATACAAGGTCTTAACAGATTTACTGGTGAATGCTCTCAAACTTCTCAAGAACTTCGTAACTCCTTGATAAATCCAAAGGACTTTAGCCTTAATCTACTGGCCAGATAGATACATAGTAGGAGTAAGTATATTTTTGAGAAATATGTTCAAAACATTTTCAAAAACAGCTTTACTCCAGAGTAGAAAGTAAAAGTCCTTGTCACTTCATTACCACGGTACCAGCAGCAGACGGTCACTCGCGCCCTGAAGTATGGGAGAACCTGCTTAGGTTCTTCCTCTCCACCCCACATGTGGAGAAAAAAACGCAACAGTCTACAACAGAAAGGAGATAAAAAGCTTCGAGGGGCCACTGAAAAGGAAGGTCAGAGAAAATAACCCATCATTCCTTTCATAGCTTCTTACACCAGAGCAGCCTAATAACCTATATTACTAACTAAAAGAACACTTTCCTGACATGATGAAAGACCAAAGCACGAGCTACTGATGTAGCTAAATAACCTCTACCACGCAAGTGAACTCAGCAGGTAACACAAACGATGCAAATACCTTAGAGACTGGATGTTCGCTATTGTACTGTTTATGTCCATAACAGCAGCAACAAACAGCCGAGTGTGTACTTTTCAGGCATTGTGAGGCATACTATCCAAAAGAGTGGCATGTGGATGTCACAATGATATAAAATAAAGGCATTCGACATCCGAGGCAAACTTACATAAACCTAAAAGTACCTGATTAATGAGTTGCAAAGCGCAAGAAAAACTTCATATTGCTAATTCACTGTAAGAAGCACTTCACTAAATCCTCAAATCTAAAATATGAAAAAAGGTTTTAAAAATATATAGAAAAATCATTTCTATTAAATATTTTAATAGGAATAAATGAGTTTTTTAAATTCTAAATAAAATTGAGTGAAGATTGGACATAATGAAGTAAAAAAAAAAAAAGGCTGTTTTTAGATGATATGATGGCCTATCCAGAAAACCTAAAATACCTCCCACAACATATACTCAGTAGAACATAACTCAGAGATCCCCATTATTGGATTTCTTTTTTGGAACATATTGACCTCTACAGCAGACAAGTTTACCAGATCTCAACCTATTCTTAATGAGGTAATCTGAAAAAAGAAGAAAAGAAGTGGATCTGAGTTGAAAACAGGAAAGCAAAAGGTCAAGAAAGGTAAGCTATTTAAAGTCCTAGAACCGACAAAGGCAAGAAGGATGACCTGAATCCCTGTGTGATTCCCAAGCCTGTACTCAATCCACTTCACCAGTGTCACAAGGCACTTTTAGTTTAACAGATATTTTTTTGAACACCTATTATGCACCAAGCACAGGAGTACAAAAATAGTAATATATCATGTTTTAAAGGGATCTAAGTTAATTGCCCAATTATTTGGTTTAAAATCTAGGTCTCCTAAATCCAACTTCAATGATCTTCCCATTACTAGTCATTAACCAGCTAAAAACCACATATTCTAACACACAAAGTATTATTCTTCTATGTGTAATAAACACGCTTTAATGTTGCAGATTATTCCAAAATTTTTACTGTGGAAGGTTATCCTAAGAGTATCAAAAAGAGTGATAATCCACACAAACAACTTTATGTGCTTTTGACGCATCCTCAGTCCTGAACACACACAAAAAGCAGTGAGAAAAAAACTGGGGAAGGGGCAAAAGGGAAGAGCTAGGTTCTAAGTCAATTTCCAAAGCAAACTCAATCAGTTCAGGTATAGAACATTCTCAAATACTTCACTTGCAAGCTTCCTACTTATATTTTAATGTAATCACTTAGAAACATGAATATTTAAGTGGCTTAAGATAGTCATTCTCAGCAATCTTCTAAGAAAATTTCAGGTAATTTAACATCTGTACAACTTGGAGGAATTCAAGCTTAAAAATAATACAGTTTAGTAGATTTATGTTGAAATGAACATCCATAATCATTAACAAATCTGCAAAAAGCCCCGTATCTGATCTTACACTGTTCAACATTCCTATCACTGACAACATGAAGACCCAGAAATTATACTGAAACATCAGGAAAAAACCTTCAGACAATCACCAATTTCTCTTTCATCTCTCCTGTTCAGCAAAGTAGAACCTGCAGCTGGCTATCTGTCATATTGGGACAAGGGAGAAGTATAAAAAGCAAGCAGGGCTTTCCTTGGAGAGTAACTCCCACGAAAATGCCCTATTCATATATACCAAACGAGGAAGTAACCCATCCAGGCCATGAACTAGGGAGCAGAGTAAAACAGATGACTCCCATCACCTACTAACTAATCTATGAACAATACACATGCAGAGATTCTGACTGCTTTAAAAGAAAATAATACCTAGGGATATTTGAACTTTAAAAATCATTCTTAAAATAATTATAGTGTACAAAAGCATTTTTCTCATAACACTGGTGACCTCTGGCCAAGTAAAATTATGATCAAAACATTTTAAGATAAAGTTTCTTTATAAAAAGAAACTATACTTACCACAATCCATTCAGCAATGTTTTCATAGAGCTCTGGACTAAAAATTGCTTTTTTAAGCCTAGCTAAAGGACCATCAGCATCTACTAATCTGCACCGCATGAAGACATCACAGTAGCCTCTGAAGTCATTGCACGGGGATCCGGGTTGCAGGGTGATGGTCCGACCCAGGAAATGCTTGCTCCACTGCACAGACCCCGTACTGGCACAAGTTGACAGGTCCACTGGAAAAGAAGTACCAAATATAAGTTGAAGATCAGATTTCCTAGTGAGCCAGTTGGGGAGAAAGGGAAGAAGGGAAGAAACTGCCTAAAATCATTATCATGACATGTTGTATAGACTTTCATTAGTTAGGCTAGATGACACCACTGGCAATTCACCTTAAATGTTACAATGTAAGTAAACAAACAGCAACTCTTGACTTAGTGCCTACAATAGCTTTAAAATCTTCTAGTGGTGTTTATATTAATTATTGCCATAAAGTTAGCAGGTTTTTGTGCACTTTATCATTTAAAAAAACTCTAGTGATCTAATAGTAGAAACACAACGTTATACTACATTTAAAATTTTTCTCAAAGGATAAGTTTAGCTGGAAAGTATCTGTGCAAAGTGTATATCAAACCTTAACCCCTAACACATAGGAGAAAATAAGGTTTTTGAAACAAATTTTATGCTCTTCTTGTATTTTAAATACAAGAGCCTTACTCTTCTTCATACAGCAGACGTGGCATAATTCCTTATCATCTTTGCTATCAGAACTGGCACAGGTACACTCCTCCAAGCCATACTTTTCACAGATGGAACCTGCACATTGCTGAAAGAAAAACAGGAGATCAATTATTTAAGCCCTATATAGTCAAGTTTATTGTTTGTTCAGAGTAACAGACAGATACAAGTCTCCAAAGCTAAAATAACTAAGTAGAAATACAATCTGGGGGAAAAAAGCATAGCTTAGTATCAGAAATGGATCATATAAACACATCTGAAAAAGTCTAAATGCAAATAAGGTAGTAAACCTTTTAAGGAAATGGCAACTTAAAAAAATCTTTGCAAAGTAAAAACAAAAAGAGAGGAGATGAGCACCACTTTTACGTTAATTACTATATCACTCCTTTACGAGGAGAGAAAAATGAGGTTTTCCTCACGAAGAAAGAAGTGATCATTTAGGCAAGAAAGATTCAAAGGCTTCATTCTTTCATTTACGCTATTAAAAAGATACTACCTTACATAAGTTAAAAGCAGTAAAAAGTCACATGACTAGCTGTGTAACTATTTTTTTCTAGAGAATATCAAACACACACAGTGGAAAGATAAAAGGCAAGTCAATAATTAATTAATTACCACCAGCAATTTAATACATTATGGCTTTGTGGAGAAATAGGAACATTATTGAAACGGGGACTGAGATTAATTACTTTAAGCAACTTTAAGTGTCAATAAGTATTCTGAAAAAGCAAGTTTTATAAAACTAAATTAAAAATATATAAATGGAATGCTTACCCCATTAATGCATACTTGTGTATGCCTATTACAGTCTGTAAAGTTTGGTTTGGGGTCAGATGCTGGGCAGAGAGCTGTAATGCCATTACATATTCCTTCTTTTGCACAGTCTG
Organism: Tonatia bakeri; assembly: GCA_004024845.1. Classification (NCBI taxonomy): domain Eukaryota; kingdom Metazoa; phylum Chordata; class Mammalia; order Chiroptera; family Phyllostomidae; genus Tonatia; species Tonatia bakeri. The sequence continues at coordinate 27,143 of PVIA01003896.1, read as the reverse complement.
AATCATCCCGACACTTTTCAGTTTTTGACTTAAATGCACACTGTGCTGTACAACAGGGACCTTGGCTTGGACTAAAAGAACCATTAAATGATTAAAGAAAATCATTAAAATACTTTATATATATATATTCCTAATTTTTACATCATAAATCTCATCTTTTAAATGATATGTTACTGATTTACAACTTCAAATATTGGAATAAGAGGCTACTATGTTTCAACATTCTAATAAATGTAGAAAAGTGGTTATCTTATTTTTATCAGCACAGCGTTTTTACTCTATTTTGTTCTTAGTGAAAGGGAGTACTAGGATATAGTACTAGGCAAATTATCAGTGTTGCTCACAGTTCCATCATACATTAGTCAATTTATCAATTTTCTGACATTTATATGCTAAAATCAAACTAGGATAAACAGACCATTTAAAAAGTATTCCACAAACAATAGTCTATTGATTATAATAATTACTAACAAAGTAATTTGACAAGTGAAGTGATCATATGATATTGCTGTAAGAGTATATGGAACCCATATTATTTAAATATTTAAAATTAAGATTCTAAAAATATGGACAATAGGACAATAGTCATATTTCTAAAGAACTAAATAAAATGTATTTTACTGAGCATCCTTTGCACGGCTTTTTTTAACACCCACCACACAAATTACAAGTAGTTCAATCTGCCAACAACAGTGCACTAACCAATGCTATGGAATAGAAATAAATAAAATATACTGTGAAAAAACAAAACAACAAATAAAGACAGTCTCAAAACCATATGCATCTCTTAATCTGTTTTAAATCTGTATTAACTGCCATTAAGTGACTTCACAGGAACATAAACATGACTGGAAACAGCAAGGTACCTGCACTGTTTCCCAGGTTTTAGCTTGCACTTTCTCCCTTCTGGCTGGTTTGCATCATAGCAGCACTCATCTTTGCACTGGTCACTGTAGCCGCAGTCACATTCTTCGCCTTGCTCTACCATCCCATTTCCACAAATAGGTTGGCCAGATTCTGAAAAGAAAAAACAAGGCAAAGTAAGCACTGTATGAACATATTAGTTTAAAATTCACAAACTCTTTGGAGATTCATACAAAAGGAGAAAGGAAAGCTTTGATGAGTAAGAAAGGTAGAACAATCTAGAAATCTGGAAATCAGAAGACCTAATTCTGACACTGGCTCAGTCACTAACTAATTAGCAATGTGGCCTAGGCGATTAGCTTCCCTTTTCTTGGGCCTCAGTTTCTTCACCTGGATAGTGAGGGGATTTGACCTGATGGTCTCTCCTCTAAGGCTCCTTCCAGAAGTGATGACATTCTTTAGCCCACATCACACTGAACTTTACTGAACAATAACAGCACTGTTTGTATTACACTAATATACCTTAAGTTAGTGATTTATCAACCAGAGAATATTAAACCTTTTTCTAGATGGAAAATTTCAAACCTACAAAGTAGTAGTAAAAGAATAAGTACCATGAACAATGTACTGATCACTCAGCTTTAACAACTATCAACAGTACATTGTCAGCAACTCTACCTAACGTATTCGTTTTCACAAATATTCCAGGATGAATCTAAGAGAGGAGTTTCTTTCTTTGTTAAATAAAATCTAACCATAATACCCTTATCACATCTGACAAAATTACCCATATGCTCAAAGGCATCTAATTGCCAATCCATGTTCAATTTTACTCAAGTCTCTTTACAACTGGTTTATCTGCACCAGTTCTACAAAAGGTTCCCCCAAACCCTCTCCCCATGGTTGCTTTCAGTTGACATAACATGTCTTAAGTTCTTTTAATATGTAACAGATTCGATCCTCTCTTTTTATATTTACATGCTTTATTTGTTAAAGAAACTGGTCATTTTGTCCTGTGGAATTTCCCACATTCTATTTGACAGAATTTATCTTAGTCCACAAGTAATTTTTTTAACTTACGTTAGTGTTGCTCCTCAGCTGGACCAAGCTTCTTAAGGGAACAACCACGAATTATTTATATCTTTTGTATTCCCACAGAGCCTTATCAGTATTGGGTCAAATCTTGGTTCACTAAGGTTAGGCTGCCTGGCCTAAGCATACTGAATAATTTTAGAGAAAATTTTAAGCTCTCTTTTAAAGTTCTTTGATTTTGTCAACGAGGTTTAAAATTAGAACAAGAATGCTACTCTTTTTAAGATCATAAAATCACAGAACTTCACCATCTGCAGGAAAATGATAAGAATCAAATGTCTTCATTTTACAGAAAAGAAAACTAACTTCCAGAGACCTTATGACTTGCAGGAAACCATATACCCCAGTATGGGCAAAAGAGTAAACGCAGGTCTCCTCAATCTAAAATCTGGTGCTCTTTTTCTACACGAAATCAATCTGGAAAACAGTTGTAGTACAGGCTTCAAATGGAAAACTGAATAAGTAGAAGGGAATACATCTCAAATGCAGGAACTCTACGTGAGGAATATCTGAATAAAAATATTCTAGAAGTCTACCTTTATATTCAGAAAGCTCATTCTTACCTTTTTTAAAAGATTTTATTTATTTTTTTTAGAGAGAAGGGGAGAGGGAGAGAAGCATCAATGTGTGGTTGCCTCTCACATGCCCCCTACCAGACACCTGGCCTTCAATCCAGGCGTGTGCCCTAAGTGGGAAGAGAACCTGCAGCTCTTTAGTTCGTAGGCCAGCACTCACTCCACTGAGCCACACCAGCCAGAGCTCATTCTCATCTTTAACCACATCAAACATTAAAGGTAATCTTAGCAATAACTACAGTTCTATCTTTCTTTCATTTTATATACCATCTCTTTTGTTTTGTAAAACTGATGCATGCACATATATACTAGGTAAAGAATGATTTTTCTAAAGTCTAGTAAAAATTACTTTATAATCCATGTGACATGTAATTAAGAAGAAAAGGGAAAATAATAAAGTCAGAAAACCTTTGATGCAATATTCACTACACATTAATTTATATCTCATATAGAAGTATTACTTTGATCAGCTACTTGCTAAGAGTTTAACACAGAAAAAGTGCTGTTTAAATGCAAAAACTGTAATAGGTACATACTTCATTACAAAAAACGAATTTCCTTCCTATAATACCTACAAAGCAATAAATGCATTTTAAAAGTGAACTTCAACCAGAATATTTATTTGTGAAAATCCAGTTTACAAATGAGGGATTTATGCAGAAGTAAGAAGCTTTAGAAAAACTACACAGATAATAAAAACAAAAATGACAACATCAGTGTAATTTTAATCTATACTTTTAAAAGAAAAAGATGGCTTTAAAAGAGAAAGCCAATCAGTAAAAGTACAAATAGATAATTTGGACCTTATCAAAATTTAACATTTGCTCTGGGAAAGACTCTATGAAAAAAGATTAAAAAAAAAAAGGTGCCACAGACTGGGAGAAAGTATTTGTAGATCAGTATCTAACAAATAACTAGTATCTAGACTGTATAAAAGAACTCTCAACAGAAAAACACATAATTAGAAATGGTCAAATACGCTCATGAAAAGATGTTCAACATTATTCATTAGCTATCAGAAAAATACTAATTAAAATCACAATGAGACATTACAATATACCTATAATAGATAAAATAAAAATGTTAAAAATGCCAAATGGGGGTGAGGATGCAGAAAAATTAGATCTCTTACACACTGCTGGTGGAAATGTAAAATAGTACAACCACTCTAGAAAATTCGGCAGTTTCACATAAATAAAAACAAATAATTACTATATGACCCATCAGCTGGACTTGAGGACATTTATTCCAAAGAAATAAAAACTAACACTCACGTAAAAAAAAACCTATATATGGGACATTACTGAGCTTCCAGCCAAGATGGAGGCAAAGGTAGTTGCACTGTGCCTCCTAGCGCAACCAAAACTAAGGACAACAAAATTTGAGAAACAAAAAAACAACCAGAACAGAGAGAAATGAACCAAATGGAAGTCGGACTCCAGTACATCCAGACCGGTAAGGAGCAGCGGAGTAGGAGACCTACGGAGAGGGGTCGAGGGGTCCCGGCGGGAAAGAGCGGTGGCTGGCGGGCGCGGGCACGCAGGGCGCAGACAGCAGCGGACGGACCGGGGGCAGACCCTGGGCGCGGGAGGCAGCGGGCAGACCCAGTGAGGGGCGCAGGGCGGCTGGCTGGCCGCAGCCACACACTCGCGCGCAGACAGATTAGGCGAAAATGGGCAGCGACACAGACCACAGGGCCCAGGGACCCGGCCCCGGGAAACAAAGCCTGAGAGCACCGACTGAAAACACCGGTGGGGGCTGAGGCCGGGAGATTCTCTCAGCCTCACAGGAGGCTCCTCGGGGAAACCCACAGGGTCCAAGAAAGTGCACAGGCCCACCCGTCCGGGAGCCAGAACCAGGGGGGCCCAGTTTGCTTGTGGGAGACGGCAGAAGGGACTGGAGACCTAGAGAGAGTGGAGCAGGCGCCATGGTGCCCTCTCGGACCCCGCCCCACATACAACGTCACAACCCAGCGACTGGGGTGCCCCACCCTGGTGTACACCTAAGGCTCCGCTGCCTATATGTAACAGCTGCAACCAGACCAAAGGAAAATAAAAAATAAAAAAGATGGCTCATACAGAATTAAAAGCCCCAGAGCCAGTTTTTTTTAAGTGACCAAGAGATAGCTAACCTATCAGATGCAGAGTTCAAAGCACTGGTGATCAGGACGCTCACAGAATTGGTTGACTTTGGTCATAAATTAGATGAACAAATGCAGGCTACGATAAGAGAAATGAAGGAAAACGCACAGGCAACCAAAAGTGAGGGGAAGAAAACTGGGACTCAAATTAACGGAGTGGATCAGAAGGAAGAAAGGAACAACCAAACAGAGAAGAATGAAGAAACAAGAATTCAGAAAAATGAGGAGAGGCTTAGGGACCTCCAGGACACCTTTAAACGTTCCAACATCCGAATTATAGGGGTACCAGAAGGGGAAGAGGAAGAGCAACAAGTGGAAAACTTATTTAAACACATATTAAAGGAAAACTTCCCCAATCTGGCAAAGGAAATAGACTTCCAGGAAGTCCAGGAAGCTCTGAGAGTCCCAAAAAGGTTGGACCCAAGGAGGAACACGCCAAGGCACATCATAATTACATTAGCCAAGGTAAAAATGAAGGAGAGAATCCTAAAAGCAGCAAGAGACAAGGAGACAGTAACCTACAAAGGAGTTCCCATCAGACTGTCAGCTGATTTCTCAAAAGAGTTCTTGCAGGCAAGAAGGGGCTGGAAAGAAGTATTCCAAGTCCTGAAAGGCAAGGATCTACATCCAAGATTACTCTATCCAGCAAAGCTTTCATTTAGAATGGAATGGCAGACGAAGTGCTTCTCAGGTAAGGTCAAGTTAAAGGAGTTCATCATCACCAAGCCTTATTATATGAAATGTTAAAGGGACTTACCTAAGAAAAAGAAGATTAAAAATATGAACAGTAAAAAAAAAGTCATCAAATGGAGGGTTAGCAACAGGGACGTGGGAAAAGGAGAGAAGGGGAAAGATACAGAGAATAAGTAGCATAGACAATATGTAGAAAATAGACAGGGGGAGGGCAAGAATAGTATGGGAAATGTAGATACTAAAGAACTTATGACACATGGACATGAAATAAAGGGGGGAATGTGGGTGGGAGGGGGTGGGCAGGGTGGAGGGGAGTGAAGGGGGAAAATGGGACAACTGTAATAGAATAATCAATAAAATACAGAATAAAAAAAACTATATATGAATGTTTCTAGCTGCTTTGGTCATAACAGCCCCCAAAATTAAAGTTGCCCAGATGTCCTTTAACAAGACAATGGTTAATTAAACAAACAGTGCCAAAAAATACTATTCAGCAACAAAAAGAAACAAACTAGTGATACAGGCAACATTTTGGATGAATCTCCAGAGAATTATCCTGAATGAAAAAGCCAATCCCAAAAGGTTACATATGTTGTATGATTCCTATTACATAATATTCCTGCAGTGACAAAACTTTAGAAATGGGCAACAGTTAGTGGGGAACGTGAGGGAACAGTAGGAGGGAGGTGAGTGTAGTTATGAAAGAAAGTACTGAGGGTTTCTTGTGGTGACAGAACTGTTCTGTACCTTGACTGTGGTGCTGGATATTTACGCCTACCCACACATGTGATAAAACTGTAGAGCAAAACACACACACACACACACACACACACACACACACACACGAGAAAAACTGGAGAAATTTGAATAAGATCTGTGGATTACATCAGTGTCAATATCCTGGTTATAATACTCTACTATACAGTTTTGCAAGATGTTACCATTAGGTGAGAGGTACATAGAATCTGTTATTTCTGCCTGTGAATCTAAACCATAAAATTACAATTAAAAACAGAAGGCAATGCTGTTATGTCAATTATACCTCAATTTTTTTTTACCAGCTTTAAAAAAAAAAAAGGCCATACTTATCTGGAAATCTTCCTCAATTCTTTCTCCTTTGCTGTCATATATTTAAACCCATCTTTAAGTGGTCTTTATGTGCAAGGTAGCGGCCTGAATTTTGCCTTCAAGTAACTTACAATTTTGTGAAATAAAACAAGAACCCCACCGAAAAAATACTATAAGGTAGACTATATAGAATATTAAATGTCACAGAGAGGCACAACAGATGAAGGGATAAACGCCTCATATCCATATGATGGAATCCTATTCAGCCACAAAAACGTCTGACAATCTGACACATGCTACAACTTGAATACTGAAAATATTATGCTAAGTGAATGAAATAAGGCAGAATCACACAAGTACAAATACTATATGATGTCACTTACAGGAGGTACCTAGAACAAGCAAATTTGTAGAAGCAGAAAACAGATGAGAGGTTACCAAGGGCTGAGGAGAGGAAGAATAGGAATTACTGTTTAATGGTTACAGAATTTCTATTTGGAGTGATAAAAAGGTTTGGACAGTGGTGATGATTGTATGACATTGGGAATATACTTAATGCCCCTGAATTCTACACTCAAAATTAGTTTAAATACGTATTCTAAATTATGTACATTTTACCACAATATGGGAAAAAAAGAATTTCACAGCAGCTTAACTCATGTTAGCCTAAACCTGAAAAGCCCAGGTGTTAATCAGTAGGAGAGTGAATGAGCAAACTGCGACACTATGCAATACTATTCAGCAATAGCATGAAACAAAATACTAACAATAAATCTCAAAATATTTTTCTGAGTAAAAGCTGCCTTCCACAAAAGGGTACAAACTATATGATTCCATTTATAAGAAGTAAAACAAGCAAAATTTATCTATGGCAAAATAAATCAGAATAGTGGTTACTTCTCTCTCCTTTAAAGATTTTATTTATTTTTAGAGGGCAGGGGGAGGGAGAAAGAAAGGGAAAAAAACATCAATCAGTTGCCTCTTGCATGCACCCCAAGCAGGGACCAAACCCTGAAACTAGGGCATGTGCCAGGAATTTGCCCTGACTAGGAATCGAACTGGCGACCTTTTGCTGTGTGATACGATGTCCAACCAACTGAGCCACACTGGTCAGGACAGAACAGGGGTTACTTCTGTGTGTTTGGGGAGCAGAAACTGATTGAGAAGGGAAATTAAAGAACTTTCTAGGTGATAGAAATGTTCTATATCTTGACAGGTTACACAGGTAAATGCATTTGTCAAAGCTCATCAAATTGTGAACTTAGGATTTGTGCATTTCATTTATAAAAACAATAAAAGACTCACAAACAATTAACTCTAATGATATCTAATGATATGTATGCTGAATTGTTTAGGGGTGAAGCATACTGATACAATCCACTTTAAATTGCAATGAAAAATATGGACCAAAGGATGGATATATTAGTAAATATGTGATAAAGCAAATACAGCAAAGTCAAAACATAGGTGTTGGGTACACAGATGTTCACTATATTATTCTTTCAAGTTTAAAAATAATCATAATAAAATATTGGGAAAATATACCTACCAACAAAACAGTTGTTTCTCTTCTTCTCAAGCACTTGGCTTATATTTCTAATGCTACACAGTGAGAATTTATTGTTGTTAAGTTTGTCCCCAGATGTTGCTCTTGCATACATGATGTAATTGCCATTTTCTTTTTGTCCTAAATTCTTAGATTCTCCCGGAGTGCACTCTGTTCCAGAATCATGCTGTCAAACAGAATATAGACTTACATAAACAGGGAAGTCAAATAAGGTTTTCAGGTCATTTGATCAAATGCAATTTTCTCATCAGAAGAACAATAGAGGCTTGGTGGACTCTCCTTTTGAAAAGATCTTACAATTGCTTTAGATTGTATGCTGGAAAACAATCTGCTCTTAAAAGGCTGCTGTCTTAGCAGGGAAAAAAAACAATCAATGAGGTTCTAATCACAACTTACAGCTTTGAAAGCAGGGAGTATAATGGAGAAAAAACTATCACAAAACTCTATTAAAAATAAGTTCACTTATAAAAGTAGTAACAGGAATATAAACTACTTAAAACTACTAAAAAGTCTTTAAAATACATTTTAAGTTACATGTCATTACCAGCCCAGAGAAGACAGAGATAGGGAAAGATAGGAAATAAAAGAGAATAGTATGGGGCTAAGCATACACGGGACAGGCATCTAAGAGTGTTGAGGGCTTACATAAGAAATGTAAGTAAATGCTGAGTAGGGACGGAAACACAGTGCTCTATTTTTTTTTTTTTGAGATTTTATTTATTTATTTTTAGAGGCAAAGGGAAGGAGAAAGAGAGGGAAAGAAATCTCAATGTGTGGTTGCCTTTCTCTCGCTCCCACAACCCAAGCCTGTGCCCTAACTAGGAATTGAACCAGCGACCCTTTGGTTTGCAAGCCAGCACTCAATCCACTGAGCCACACCAGCCAGGGCCAGTGCTCTATGCTTAAATGAAGATTAAGAAAAGTCAAGAGGTAAAACCAAAACACTGCTTTGTAGAATAAAACAGAGGGCATACATATGTACACAAATAGTTTATGGTGTTGGTAACTATTAGAGAATCATCACATATATACAGAAAGGTATCAAACCACAACTCCATGAATTTTCTCAAAGTAATATACTTACTTACATGACCAACACTGAGATCCAGAAAGAGAGTAATACCAGATCACAGCAAGTCTCCCCAGCCCCCCGGGGGACATGCATTTAAAAACAAAACTAAGCACCCTCACAATGCTCCACAATCAACAATTCAGAACTTGTCTGCAAAGAACACCTTGAATGTACCCCCCAAAAGTGCTGTTGAGTTCAAATACAGAATGGTTTCACAAACAAACTATAATCTTAGTTTAAGAAAACAGAAGAGCTTTTTCCTGAGTATAAAAACAATATACATTTAGAAATTTTAGAAAATGAAAAATGGACAAAGAAAAATTCAATCATAACCCACCAACCACATGACTACTATTCACATTCTGGTCCACTTCCAACCTGACTTACAAATATTTTAATACAAAACTTGGGCTATAAATGGTTTTTTTCGGTTTAACTGTACAGGGCAAGCATTCAATAAGTTTATTATTTATTTTAATCCTCACCCAAGGATATGTTTTATTGATTTTTAGAGAGACAGGAAGAAAGTCAGGGTATGGGGGTGGGGAGAGAAACATCCACGTGAGAAACATGGATTGGCTGCCTCCCACACACTCACCAACTGAGGAGCAAACTGCAACCTAGGTATGTGCCCTGTCCAGGAATCAAACCTGCAATGCTTCCATGCACAGGGCAATGCTCTAACCCACTGAGCCACCCAGCCCGGGTCAAAAACTTCAAAAGAGGGGAGATAACACTGAAAATAAACTCGGACCCAAATTATGGAAGATTCTAAATGCTAAGATAAGAAAATTGTATCAGTAGGTACTAAAAGTAAAAAGAAGTGACAAGATCAGAACTATACTTAGACAAAGATTAATCTGGTAAGAGTGGTCACATATTAGAATTTTCACACTGAGAGACAGAATTTCTCATTTATGATTACAACATCTCACAACACAGATTATAAAGTGGTTAACAATAGGTGTGCAATAAATATTTGAGACAGGATAAATATAAGGGATATTGTGATCCACTCAGAGAGAAAGTAACATTGACATAATATATAGATTTATAACAGGAGAGATAAAGATACAGACAGCAAGGAAGACAGGCTTGGGAGTTTATGGTTTGCCTGATCTTACTATTAAATTACTTAATAAATATTTAGTAAGTACCTATTATGTATATGAATGATAGCACCAACAACATGCACAAAGGAATGGGGTGTGTTTAAGCAGAGTAGAACCATTAAAACTAGTGTTGTACTGAGATACGGTACTTGGTGAAAGCGCTGTAACCACCACAGGCTACAAGGGCTATCACAGATATAGTAAGACCAACCCCCACAGGATTTATGGCTTAGAACAAACAGAAGGCCAGCTCAACCAGCAAAGTAACCAATTTCGCCTTGCAGTAACCCTTAGTCTCATTATACACTCACTGTAATATATCAGCATACTAAACAATTCTCCCCACCTGACGGAAATGGAAAACCCATATAAGGACACAAAATGCCGGATGGTGCTCTTCCAAGACGTCTCCACCCCTTTTCCCGGAAAAATCCTGAATATTCCTTCCCATACTGAAAGACCTACCCACTGATTAAATGAGAATCAATAAAAAAAAAGTAAATCCCACTAGGGCGGTGCTGCTCTGTGAATGGAGTAGCCACTGTCTGTCTCTCTGTTTCACTAATAAACGCCCACTTTAAACTATGCTAGTTCACATTTGAGTTCTTTCCTGCTGGAAGCCAAGAATGCCACAGTGGGTCACAGACTTTCAGATCCTTGGACCCAGAAAGCCATCAGTATGACAAGAAAAAAAAGTCAGACAAAAAATGTGAACCAGTTTACCCATTAGACAATAAGTAATACGACATTAATGTACTAAAAACACCTCTCCAGCAACTGGGTAGGTGATGGATTTGACAAGAAGTGAAAAGAGAGCAGACCAGATTCCCTACTCCAAGTGTGGTCCACAGACCAGCAGCAACAGGGGGTTTCTTAGAAACTTGTGCCCCACCAAAAACTCACTGAACCTAACTTTGTATTTTAAGGTCGTCAGCATGTTATCTGCACAAGAAGCTTTAAGAGGACCTAGACTGGAAGACAGAAGAACAGTTAGAAGGTTGCTACAATCTCCCTTGGAGAAGGCTGGAAACAGGAACAGGGAGAGATGATGGGAGGACATTTATCTGTCCTGGAAAATGCAAATTAACCGTGAACAACAGTTCTCTGCTCATCTCTAAAATTTCAATTACTCTTTTAAGAACAGGACATAAAAATAGTCAAAAGGCAGAGAGATTAAATACATCTTAAATACTTTCTGAAATTTTAAAATATCAACTTCATTCCACAGTAGAGAAAGACAAAATACCATAGTTTGCCACGTATAAGCACTACAGTGTGTAATGTGCACCCACATTTTTGGCCCAAACTTTCAGGGAAAAAATCTTGCATTTTAACTTATTCATTTATTTATTCAATTATTCATTTATTTATATGTAGAAACAAAATTGATTATCATATTCTAGGGTATTATTTTGCATATGGACATAGTTATTACTGCTTTCTACAGTTACACTTTCAACACATAAGTACAAATAAAAGAATTAAAAACATCTATTTAATACGAAGTTACTATACCCATGTATAAAGCACATCCTTATTTTCTCCTCAAAAAATGTGGGCAAAAAAGTATGCATAATACACTGCAAAATACAGTAGTAAGTCCTAACAATGCTTTAAGAGAATTGAAGTAAAACTATTCCACAATTTGCTAACATTCAAGATGTACGTCAAATAATAAAAAGTGATTCTCATTCAATGAGTATTTCAGTAAATCATGTACCAGGCACTGTTCTAGGGCCAGGAGGCACAGAAGTGAATAAAACAGACAAAATCTCTTGCCTTCATTGAATTCTGGCATTGGTAGATTGATTTTTCTTATTTTAACCACAAATATTCTATTTTACTCCCTTTCAATATGGTCAAGCACATGTCTATGTTCTGAGATATAAAAACTCAACATTCATACATATTTGTTTTCATTGTAAACAAAAAAACAATCACTGACAAAAAAGTTATTATTACCAGAAGTTTTATTATTAATAATAAAAGTTACTAACTTTTATTATTTTATTTACAATCTGGTAATTAGGCAACACTTACTGGAGATCCAAAGTTATGCCCAACCTCATGAGCAAAAGTGATGTGAGAGACTTTGGGAGGTACATGAGATCCGTAGTTCTGAACAGTAATAATTCCAGTGTTCAAGGACTTCTTCTTACCATCTGAATAGAGCTTACTTTTTTCACATATTCCTCCAGAGCTTCCTAATTCAGAATAAAAGATGGCTCAATTAGTATCTATTTTCCCCCAAAATTACTTTCTAATATATGTTATACTAAGACATGTTATATTTTGAGTCCAAAATACACCTGGTATCCACATATACCAAACACTCAAAAGTTTCTTTGGTCCAAGATTAGGAACTCATTCCAAATAAAAGTTTTAATAGAGAAATTCCCAGGATGGAGTACAAAGTCCTTATAAAATGTTCCTCTTCATAATTAAAATGTCCCCCAACTGTTATTCCCATTAATTTAGCAAAACAAGTGTCTGAGTTTCTGTCATATTTGAACATATCAGTATTTACAGAGTCAAAGTCCACACCTCTCACCTTTTAAACAGAAAACCTGAAGTAAGTGAAAGCTAAGTAAAATACTCTCAAGCACATTATGAGAAAGTCACTGCTACAAATAAAAGCAGTGACACACAGGAGTGTGTATGTGATTAACTATCTTGAGAGGCAACACACAATGTTTTTTTTTTCTTTTTCTTTTTTAAAAGAGTTAGCCATTGTCAGGGGTTGGGGGTGTGGGGTTGGGAGAAATAGGGAGAGGTTGGTAGAAGGTACAAACTTTCAATTATGCAAGTTTTCACAATGTACACAAATAGAAAATCATCATGATGTACACTTCAAATATCTTACAATTTTGTCAATTATATACCTCAATAAAGCTGAAAAAAAGAGTTACATTAAATGGGTAAAAAACAAAGGGAGGAGGGAAGAAAGGAGAACATGAGAAGGGAGAACAAATGTGGCAAATGTTAAGTGACTATCAGATATTCACTGTGCTACTCTTGCAATTTTTTGGCATGTTCGTAAATTTTTTCAAAATAAAATAATTGAATGATAATTTTCTAATGCACCTTGAATTAAAAAAAAACATGCATTTTTACTTTGATTCTGTCCTTCTAGTTGTTTGCTTAATTTGTCTTTGTTTTATAGGTTCAGTTGTTGATAGTTGTATGCTATCATTTTACTATTCATAGTTTTGATCTTCTTCTATTTCTTTAATTTTTTAATTAATTATGCTATTACAGTTGTCCCATTTTCACTCCTTTATTCCCCTCCAAGCTGCACACGCCCCTCACCCGCATTCCCCCCTTCATATCCATGGGTCATACATATAAGTTCTTTGGCTATTCCATTTCCTACTCTATTTTAACCACCCCTCTGACTACTTTGTACCTGCCATTTATGCTTCTTATTCTCTGTACCTTTTCCTCCATTCGCCCCCCTCCACCTCCCTGCTGATACCCTCCATGTGATCTCCAATTCTCTGATTCTGTTCCTGTTCTAGTTGTTTGCTTACTTTCTGTTTTTTGTTGTTTTTCTTTTCTTTTAGGTTCATTTGTTGATAGCTGTGAGTTTGTCGTCATTTTACTGTTCATATTTTTTGTCTTCTTTTTCTTACATAAGTCCCTTTAACATCTCATATAATAAGGACTTGCTGCTCATGAACTCCTTTAACTTGACCTTATCTGGGAAGCACTTTATCTACCCTTCCATTCTAAATTATAGCTTTGCTGGACAGAGTAATCTTGGATGTAGGTCCTTGCCTTTCATGACTTCAAATACTTCTTTCCAGCCTCTTCTTGCCTTTAAGGTTTGAGAAATCGGCTTACAGCCTTATGAGAACTCCTTTGTAGGTAACTGTCTCCTTTCCTCTTGCTGCTTTTAAGGTTCTCTCCTCATCTTTAATCTTGGGTAATTTAATTGTAATGTGCCTTGGTGTTTCCTTCCTTGGGTCCAACTTCTTTGGGACTCTCTGAGTTTCCTGGATTTGCATGTCTAATTCCTTCACCAGATTGGGGAAGTTTTCCTTCATTATTTTTTCAAATAAGTTTTCAATTTCTTGCTCTTCCCCTCTCCTTCGGCACCACTATGACTCGGATGTTGGAAGTTGTCCCAGAGGTTCCTAAGCCTCTCCTCATTTTTTTGAATTCTTGTTTCTTCATTCTGTTCCAGTTGGATGTTTTTCTTCCTTCTGCTCCAAATCATTGAATCCTGGTTCCCTTCCCGTCACCGTTGGTTCCCTGTATAATTTGCTTTATTTCACTTTAGGTAGCCTGTATTTCTTCCTTCGTTGTGCAACTGAGCTCAATCATTTGTCAGTATCCTGATTACCAGCATTTTACGCTCTGCATCTGACAGGTTGGTTATCGCCTCATTGCTTAGTTCTTTTCCTGGAGTTTTGATCTGTTCTTTTATTTGGGCCATATTTTATTGTCTCAGCAAAGGACATTGCATGGGGCAAAGCCTTAGGTATTCACCACGGTCGGGCAACTCACATCTCTGGGTTGTAGTGCTGTATGTGGGGGAGGGGTCAGAGAGGGAACCATGCTGCTTGCTTGGCTCTCGTCCCACTTTCCGTCACTTCCCACAAACAGATTGTGTCCTTTCAGGTGCTGATTCACAGGTGGATGGGTCTGTGCACATTCTAGGACCCCATGGCCTCTTCAACATACTCTCCTATGACACTGGGAGTTTCTCTCACCATCAAACCACTCCACCAACCCTGGCTTTTACAGCCAGGTGTTGTGACTCGTTAGTTTCCCATACTGAAACCCTAGGTCTTGCTCCCCATTTGTTCCTCCCGCTTATCTGTGCATGAACACTGGACACCCAGCCAGCCAGCCCCAGCCTTGCCCACTCGGTCCATTGCCTTGTCATGCATCCTCTCTGCCCTGCTGCCGGTCTCCGCCCCTCCTACTGGTCTGGATATTTCTTTAACTCCTTGGTTGTCGGACTTCCATGCAGTTTGACTTTCTGGCACTTCTGGTTGCTTTTTGTTTTTAAATCGGTTGTTAAAACCGATTTTGGTTGTGCAAGGAAGTGAAGCATTTCGACCTACACCTCCATCTTGGCCAGAGACTCATAGTTTTCTTAATAACTCTACTAAAGACTTTTAGTGAGAAGTTCTGTATATTCACATTTAAAATGTTTCTCTACTTGAGTTTTTGTTAAAATACTATCAAAAGGAATAACATTCTGATAACTGATCAAGTTATTTCAAATTAGCTTTCTACATGTATGCAAAGTTACAAACAAGTCATTAAATCATTTTACAAAACATAATCCCTGATAAAGCATACCATAAAAAGCAATTAAAAATAGATCTACGAGAATGGCATGGCACTATAATTGCTGCCTTGTTTCTTTTAAAATTACAAGTAGCCCTGGCTGGTGTGGTTCAGTGGATTGAGCACCAGCTTGTGAACCAAAAGATCACTGGTTCAATTCCCTGTCAGGGCACATGTCTAGGTTATGGGCCAGGTCCCCAGTTAGGGGTGTACGAGAGGCAACTAATTGATGTTTCTCTCACACATCAGTGTTTCTTTCCCATTCTTTCTCCCTCTCTTACCTTCTCTCTGAAAATAAGTAAATAAAACTCTTTTTTAAAAATGACAAAGTACATGGCAACAAAACATAAATTTGAATTATCATCAAGATACAATTTACGAAACTGAAATGAGAATGTACTTCACAGAAAAGTAAACTGAAAAACAGCCATAATGCAGATTTTAACCAGCAAAAAACTGAGAACCTTTATCATATTCAAAACTTACTACCTTTTCTACACAGAAAACTGAGTAAAAAGGAAACAGCCAATGATTTATGAATCTGTAATAGATTTTCTTAAGGTACCTCTACTTTTAGAGATGAGTCCTAAGGACTATATCACTATTACTAGAAAGTAGAAAAGACAGGAATAAGTACTCTGTATATGGCAATAGTCTACATTTTACTGTTTTGAACAAACAGTAAATTAGTATCCTGCCTCAGCAAAGATTTGTCATATGTAAATTAGTCCAATGTACTGTCAAACTTGAATTAGGCATACAAGACTCACCCCTGCAAATTTCCATTAAAAAAAAGGAAATAGCATATGTTAAAAACTCTGATAATATACTTTTCTGTATTTTTAAAACATACCTAGCATCAGAGAAGTACATACATAAATTTAAGTGTACTTTTCTTAAATAAAGCCTTTGTAACTTATATCATATTTAACATCTTAAATAACTGCCTTTTATCTTAATGACTATTACTATAGGAAAGGTTAATATTTATTACAGGTTAATAGCATATGTTAGAATAACTCAATTATATAGGAAGAAATAAAATACTATATTTAATTTTGTAAGTTATGGTTTATTTTTTTAAATACCATAACTAGTTTTGATATGCCAGAAACTCAAAGTGATAAGATATACATACCTATAACTAAACTATAAATGAAGTTTATAATATTCACTGCTGGCTTAAAAATTAAAGCAAGAAATATAAAAGCAAAAATACAGTACAAAAGCTGTTAAAATATGCATAACAAATCAATGAATAAACTAGTAAGAATAGGAATAGAAAAGCCTATCTTACCCTGGATAAAGCATTAGTTGATTCTTTTAAAAAGAGAAAAATGATGCACTGGAGAATTGCTGTGTGTATAGCTGAGAAGATGACAGACTAGCGATCAAACTACATATGGCAAAGTTCATATGCAGAGTCTGTGATTCTTTGTACTCATCTTTCAATTAATAAATCTATGTTTCCCTTAACTAGGCTACTGAACATATTAAACTGTAAATCACAGGCACTCACCCCCGCTGTAATGGGGAGTGGATTGGACTGCCCCAGCTTTCTCCGTGACAACAGCATTCATGGCTGAGGCAGAGACCCCAGCAAAGTGCTGGCCCACTGTGCTGGGGCCTCCTGACTGCATCTTCACATTTGTTAAAATAATGACTACAAAAAAGTAATAATCAAGGCAGGCATTCTTTTCCTTCTATCTGTTGCTCCTGATCAGTATTACTTTCCTTTCTACCTCACTCTACAACAGAAGCAACAACATAGTTTTCCCCTCTTGACTCAAAACTGTCGTTAAAATATTTTTTAAATAATAATGTTAACTTTTGTGAAAAAAATTAGTATTTTGCTTTTGATTTCAGAAATGAGCATACAATTACTTATTCCAGCTACTGATGGTACCAAATGTCAGGATAACTTCCTAATGCTACTCTTTTCAAAATAGAAAGCTGTTTCATCTATTTTTCTATGTGTATTATGCTAATGAATCTTGCCTCACTCAAGTTGTGTACATTAAGATATTGTACAGGCATCACTTTCACCAGTACTTTGTAAAACTCAGTCTGCCCTGAAAATTGAATTTTGTTTCAAGTGTTAAGACATAGTTAAACTACCTGAAGGTGCTCCAACCCAGGCCAGACCAAGAACGCCATCATCAAAATCTCGGTCTGTGAAGACGTAGGCCAAGCAGTAGTCATCATGATTCTGTTCAGAATTCAATTCCAGGAACTTCTCCACACCAATATTTGGAAAACGGAAGGGATTTGTGGGGTCTTTCTCATCAGCAGTCGTATTGATCTAAAATCCAAAACAATGATTTAAATAAGCAATTAATGTTAGAGCCTTCGTGTAAGTCTGTGTTCACCTTCAGAATCTGCCTGAACAATAAGCTTGAAGCCCCAGGGATATCTAGCCTCGATTAAGGATTTTATGGTTGTTCCCACTGCCCCCCAAATCCCTGAGCTGATTAAAGAAGCCAAAAAGAAAGGCAAGGTAGAACATGTTACATTTTGAGCAAGTATTCACCAGATTTCTGAACGCTGGACACTTGGGGTAGATGAACAAGTTCTGCTTTCAAAACTTCTAATAAAGTAAGTTCAATTTCTCAAATTTAATCATCTGAGCAACTCTCTTTTAGTGCTAATCTCTTATTTACGGTGGCACGTATACGATCATAAAACTCTTTATTTTAGTTAATTACTAGAATATAAAACAAATATTGAACCCAAGACTGTCAATTCAGCAGACAAATCATTTCCTTGGTTCTCGATTGCAAGTTCAATTTTTTCCCTGGATGCAGCAATTAACAAACAAACAAACAAACAAACAAACAATTTTGTCTATTTGCTTCTCTAGAATGTTTCTTTTGACACTTAGCTGCTGAACTCCTGGTGCAGATTCCTCCTTCACAATCTGAAGAATGATGGGAGTTCTGATACCAAACCTCTGTTAAACAAAATCTTTCATTTATCAACTCTGCTCCCTTTCAGAAAAGCTTATGTGCCTTTTGAAGGATCTAGAACAATCTGGCTTTGCTCAAGTCAGAGAATTACATACAATTTTGTTGCTAGAGAGTAAAAAGGGGTATATATGAAAGTAAACACTTTTTTGGAAGGCAAACATCAGTCTACTGAAAATGTCAGTAGTAAGGGGATAAAATAACAGGCGATAAAATAAGAACAACTGGTCTTTTGGGGATCCACTCCATTCAATAGAATGGAAGGTCTTCCAAGCTGAATGGCAGCAATACTATTGAGGGCAATTGCCTCGGGACAGATTTCAGAACATCTGGTTTATCCATTAACAACTGACAAAAAAAAATCTTAACACACACAAGCAAATCCAAAAACAAGCATGCAATATATATTATAAATAGCCCATGTTTAGAGAAATGGCTTTTTCCCACTAAATATAGATAAAAAATTCCCTGATACTTCTGTAATATTGGCTACAAATTAAAATGGTATTCAAATTTTAGTTACCTCATATCAGATGATTAAAATTTAAATATTTGCTAATATGAATTTCAAATTAAGTCACACTCTTCAATGGATGAGATTTAAACTGAAGTTTTTTAATCTTAGTTAAGGGCCTGAAAACAACCAACTGCCACATTACCCATTTGTATACTACATGCATTTCATAATGCAAATTATTTTACTCAAAAAAAATGTGCTGCACTAAAATTTGTTCAGGTGGCCTCTACTTTTCACTACTTTGCATTTTATTGCTCTGCCTACTAAACAGCAATAGTTACACCAGTTATTACTTTTATTTACTCATTTAAAGGTTTATATTGCTCTCAAAATACATGAAATTATGAATAGTTCTTTATTACATTTCTATAAACCACATTTCACTTTAAAAGAACCCAATTTAATATTTTATACTTCTAAAAGTGAGGCGCATCTCCAACTGTGTTAATTAGATATATTACATACGTGTATTAAAATTATAATCTACTCAACCATATTTCAAGAAACATAAGAGCACACATACAAAGAAACGCTATGGCAAATATTCTTGTAAAATGACTTTTTAAACTCAGGTTGTTTATCTAGTTTATGAATTCAGATTCTTAAATGCTATATGCTTTGAAAGAATTCATATGTACAAAAATTTTAAAACAATTAGCCTAATTTTGTTAGTAATTGAATATTTACTTATTTGCAATAAGATTACAATTAATGATCAGTGGCTTTGTATCAGCAGTTCTTTGGAGTCCCAGTTGGTATTAATACAAAAAAAGGTTTCATGGTCAAATGTGTTTAGAAAAATATGGGTTTCTGCCCTGGCTGTTGTGGCTCAGTGGATTCAGCACCAGCCTGTGAACCAAAGGGTCACTGGTTCGATTCCCAGTCAGGGCACATGCCTGGGTTCCAAGCCAGATGCACAGTAGGGAGAGCACAAAAGGCAACCACACACTGATGTTTCTCTCCCTCTCTTTCTCTCGCCCTTCCCCTCTGCCTAAAAATAAATAAATAAAATCTTAAAAAAAAAAAAGAAAACTATAGGTTTCTTTCCTGAAGGACTTCTCAAAACCTGAGATATGTTAGTGTGTACTGAATTTTCAAGAAGACAGTATACAGTATTAAGTATATCTCCATCTTCCAATTTTGTGTAACCATGGATCATCCTTCCCTCTGCTGGAACACAACCCAATACATTGCACAAGGCAAATCTTAGGAAAGTGGGGAATAATTATCAAGGGGAAAAAAATCTCAGGTACTGTATCTGTAGTTATTGAAAAGTCAAGGCTTTCTAACTTGAATGTTAATCAGATAGTAAGAAAATAGTACCACCATACTTATTTTGCAATGCAGATTAAAGTCCAATAGATTTCATTCCTAAATCATAAGCGTAGGTATCCTCTCTGTGTGCACGCATATGTGTATGCATATAAAAGCCAAGAGTAAAGATAAACTGCATCAGTAAATACAATTTAAACTATTTAATGCCTAAAAATTAAGTTTATTTTCCTTTTTGTAAACATCATCCTTATTGTTTCTTTTTATCTTTCTCAGCTATTAAAACTCCTTACTCTTATGCGTTTCACCATGAAACTGATGTTACGGATTCCAGAGAAGTCTGTGGTCTGATAAATTGTATCAATCGCTTTAACATGACTGGATATCTAAGGATTTAAAAAAAAGAAAAATATTTTAGATACAATGTTAAAATATGAAAAGGTTAATTTTCCATCTCCCAAATCAGGAATTATTCATGTTCCACCACATTCAAAATTTAAAATGTCTACATCATATACCAGATGAAAGAATCAAACACATTAGTAAATTGGAGCTGTAAAGGAAAGCTTCTGTGCTTTTTCCAGACTCTTCTCTGGTCCATCCTTGCTTCAGCCATATAAAAAACTTTTGTTTCCTCAATCCGTGCTCCAATATGTCATCTTTATGATTTTTAACTTGCTGTTTCCTTATGCCTAGGGTATTCGTCCTTCAGACTCAGCTCGGCTCAAACATCTCTGAGAACTTCCCCGATAATATCAGGACACTCAGTCATTATTTAACTTTGGTCTTTCCATTGCTGCACTAGCACACATTCTGTAAGTTTTGTTGACCACTTACTATATACTAGACACTGTTCTAGGTGCTAGGGATACAATGGTGAGCAAAACAGAAAAGCCCCCTATAAATTTACAGAGATGTATTTGCTGAGGATGGAGGGGGCAGGGTAATAAAAATATAAACAAGATATTTAGATTTTGCTAAATTTTAGGAAAAGAGTAACATGATAAAATAGAAAATGATCCTGTTTATTTAGATGACTAACGAACTCTCTGGCTTCCAAACCCCTCTGTACACCATCTTCGTACTTTCATTTACAAAAAGCACTTGCTACCATTAATGTGAAAACATGTATGTGTGTATATACACATATATATGTACATACATATACTATTTTCAAAGAAATTATATAAATATAAGATGGTCAAGTAGAAGCATGAACAATAATAATTTCAAAAGTAGGTTGCCAAACACTGAGAAAGACAGTCATAACAGTGCTGACGGGGCCCACTAAAAACTCATGCTGTCTAACCTCAGTTTGGCCTAACGGTCCTCCACTCCATTCTCAGTGGTGGTTCAACCATTTCTCCACAGATGATACGCTTCGTACTTTACTGAGAGTTCATCTTGACTTCCCATCTTTATCTGTTCATACCTTCCTCAAAGAGTAGTTCTTCCTTAAAGGGTAACTTTATTCCTGATCCTAGTCCTTCCTGGATCTTCAAGAACATTTTTTCACATCATTTTTTCTTTCACTTATATGTCTCTTGTACTGCTTCTCTACTGGATCATTTTCCTCTTCAACCAACTTCTCAGGTAATCCCCATTTCCCTTTCACTCCCAAATATTTAATACTATTGTAAGTCACCACATTTTGTTCTATCTCTCTCATTTCTTAAAACTCCACTACTTCTGCCAACCCATTCCTTAACTGTTGGCAATGTTTTCGCCCTCACAACTCTATTCAGAGCTAGCCTCAAGTGCATCAATAATCTTCTTTCTAGTAACTAGAAATCAACTGCCTCTTGTACTCCTATTTTTTCCAGCACTGCTGAGGTATAAGTGATAAAGAAAACTAAGATATTTAAAGTGCACATCAGGGTGATTTAACATATGTATACACTGTAAAGGATTCCTGCCACATAACACATATAATCATTGTCTTTGCTATCTCTGCAAGATGACACTATTCACTATACATTTTGTTTTGAACCTTTGTTTCTTCCTTGGCTAGTTATTTAATTCTACCTCTTTAATTATGGTTTAGCCCATAGCTTCTCTTCCTTATCCTATTTACTACATATAGACATTATCTCCTAGTTTCTTACCTTTTGATTTCATTCTCTCCCTTTCTCTCTCCTTACTTTAAGTATCTCTTTTATACCCATAAATTCCATGCAGAAAGCTCAAACCTCTCCCAAGTTCCAATTCTACATTTTCAATATCCTAAGGGCACAACCACCTGGTTTTTAAACATGTCAAAAATTAAGATCACCACTACCAAAACAAGTTCTCCATTATATCAGAGGCATGCACCCTTTCAGTCTCAAATCCTTACAGTCAAAATGCATTAAGAAAACTCTCACTGGTTACCTTCAACATGAGGAACATATTGTAGGGTATAGCAAAAAAATTTATACTTTAATAAGGGTTGAGAAGATACAAATATAAATTAATAATGTAGCTTAGAAAGTGCTAAGTACAATGGGTATACAGAACAGAAATTAAATGCTTCTTGTTGAAACAATTCCTCTATCCTTCCCTCTTTTAAGACCACAAATGAAAATTCAATTCTCTTTCCAAAGCTAAGCTCCAGTATCATCTCTTTCATAAAATCATTTTCTTACAATGACACTAAAATATCCCAACTGGTCTTTCAATTATCTGTGTACTTATCTTAAATATTTTATCATACCACAACCAAAAACATATACTCTTTGTTTTTCCAAAATAAGGTAGGTGCTAACTTTAATTCTTAGAGGAAAATATTTCTATAATAATACAAGAACTCCTAAAATAGTAGGAAAGTCATAAATACCTGGGCAATCACGGCTTCTCGTGTTCCATAATATTTAAAGAACAGATGATCAGTCTGAATATAAAGCTGACAAGTATTTTTTTCAGCTGAAGTTGTACGTTTTTTCCTCAAAAGTTCTGGACCATTAACGGCATGTTCTTCTTTATGTGTCTACGTCAAAAAGAGTCATTTCTAATCATTGGCATGCTTCACCATTATAATTTTATATACTTAAGAGTAAATGTTATAAACAATCTCATATTATCCTTTTTATTAATACCATAGGCATTTCCCCATGCCATTAAAAACTCCTCATAAACATCACATGCAGTCTCATACCATCTACTATATAGATGATTATTTATTCAAGTGGTTATTTCATTTTTAAACATTTTCAAAACATACTTTTTAATATGTAATCATTTCAATATAAAGCAAGTCTTATATGTGTTTATAAAACCTTGACACCTTCTTCTACCTCACCTCTATAAATCCAATCTATCACCTAGCCCTGTCAAACGTGTCTCCTAAATCCTAAGGAACCTGCCTATTATATCTCTGTCTCCATCACATTGGCCCGAGCTACCATCACATATTACCTAGAGTACTGTAATAAGAACAAAACAATCTATCTCTATCCACTCTTGGCCTTTATTCTGTTCTCTACACTGCAATCTTTTCAAAATGCAAACTTAAAAGTGTTACCCACCTGCATATATTTCAATATACATTTCAATAATTTCCTATTGCTCTACGGATAAAGCCTTAAATCCAACAAATCAGCATGGCAGGCTTTACTTACCTGTCCAGTTTCTTCCCACTTAATATTATTTCACAGAGAGACACTACTACATCACCCAGCTCTAGGTCTCTACGTACAAAGACCTTCTTTCCAATCCTCCAACAGTCTGTCTCCTGCCACAGTCTCTGCACATGCTGATGTTACCTCTCCGGATCTAGTTAACTTCTTCATTCAAACTTAACAAAGGTTAATTCACCCATTATACCACTTCATAGAACCATGTGCCTATATCTTTACAGAGTAACCACACAGTTTATTATGTGGGTATTTGATTAACTTCTGTCCCCAGCCCAACACCTATTACTTCAACCACTACAACAGGAGTTCTAGAAAGAAGACACTATTTCTGTGTTTGCTTTTCACCATATTGTTACCATCTAACACAGACTTGGCAAGCAAACTGAATGCTCAATAAGTATTTAAAGAATTAGCAATGCAATTGAATTCAAGCACTTAAACATTTGTTAACATCTAAAAGCACCATTTTAGCCCAGACCTGAGTGGCTCAGTTGGGTAGGCATCATCCTGCAAAGCAAAAAAGGTCACCAGTTCAATTACTGGCCAGGGCACATGCCTGGGATGCAGGGCTGGTCCCTGTTCGGGGCACACACAGTAGGCAACCAATCGATGTTTCTCTCTCATTCGATGTTTCTCTCCCTCTCTTCCTCCCTTCCCCTCTCTCTAAAAAAAAATAAATACTTTAAAAAATAAAATATAAAAGTACCATTTTAAAGAAATTTTGATGACACAGTAATAAGAGAATTCGAATTAAAATTTAAGCCACAATTACAAATTTACACTTTCCCTTGAATACTCCACGTTTAACTTTCTCTTCAGTAGTGTCTTCCTTTTACTATTACTTATTCATTCTGAGTACATCATTCTGAATTAACTGTTTCAAAACATTCCACTTTCTTCTGGTTTCAACTGCTTCCAATGAGAAATGAGCTCTGATTTTCAGTGTTGCTTCTTTAAAGTTCACTGGACTGTTTTTTATTGGTGTTTTTAAGAGTAATTCCATTGGTTTTTACATTTCTGTAATAATGTGCTAGGGTTTTACTCTTATTACAAAGTATCCTACTCTAATTACAGGGTTTACTGAATTTGTTGTTTGATATCCTGTGATATTTGGAAAATTCTCTGCCATTATTATTCCTATTTCACTCTCACTTTTTCTCAATTGTATGTTAGAATTTTTAAAATGTAACACCTATGTCTCTTGTACTCTCTTCTATGTTTTCTATCCTGGGTTTTTTTCCATATTTTTTTATTGTTATTCAAGTACAGTTGTCTCCATTTTCTCCCCACCACTTCCCCCAATCCTAGCCATCCCCACTTGCCACCCTTGATCCTACCCGCTTTGGTTTTGTCCATGTGTCCTTTATACATGTTCCTGAAAACCCTTCCTCCTTTTCCCCCAATTAACTCCTCCCATCTCCCCTCTGGTTACTGTCAGTTTGTTCTTACTTTCAATGTCTCTGGTTATATTTTGCTTGCTTGTCTGTTTTGTTGATTAGGTCCCACTCACAGGTGAGATCTTGTGGTATTTCTCTTTCACTGCCTTGGTTTATTTCACTTAGCATACTGCTGTCCAGGTCCATCCATTCTGTTGCAAAGGGTAAGACTTCCTTCTCTTTTACGGCCAAGTAGTATTCTACTGTGTAAATGTACTACCGCTTTTTTATTTGTTCATCTACTGATAGACACTGGGGCAGTGTCAAAATCTTGGCTATTGTAAATAACGCTGCAATGAACATAAGCATGCATATAATCTTTAGAATTAGTGTTTGGGGTTCCTTTGGATACATTCCCATAAGTAGGATTCCTGGGTTGAAAGGCAGATCCATTTTTAATTTTTTGAGGCATATCCACACTGCTTCCCACCATGGCTGTACCAAGATTGCTGCATTCCCACCAACAGTACACAAGTGCTCCCTTTTCTCCATATCCGGGCCAAAATGAGTTATTTGATTGACTGAAGATAGTTATTCTGGTTGGTGTGAAGGGATACTTCATTGTTTCCATTTGCTTTTCTCTGACAACTAGTAACATTAAGCATCTTTTCATATGTCTACTGGTCATCTGTATGTCCTCTTTAGAAAAGTGTCTAGTCAGGTCCTTTGTCCATTTTTTAATTAGATCGTCTTACTGGTTGTGTAGTTCTTCATCTCTTATATTTGGAGATTAACCTCTTATCAGATATATAATCAGCAAGCATGTTCTTCTATTCAGTGTGCTGTGTTTTCATTTTGGTGATTTCCTTTGCCGTGCAAAAACTTTTCATTTTGATGTAGTCCCATTTGTTTATTTATTTTGTCTTCTTTGCCCAAGCAATACATTAGAAAAAAATATTGCTAAGAGAAATGTCTGAGATTTACTGCCTATGTTTTCTTCTAAGATTTTTATGGTTTGGGGTCTAGTATTTAAGTCTTTCAACCATTTTGAGTTTTTTCTTGTATATGATGTAAGAAGGTGGTCTAGTTTCTTTTTTTTTTTTTTTTTGCACGTAGCTGTCCAATATTCCCAACACCATTTATTGAACAGACTATCTTTACCTGATTGTATGATTTTGCTTCCTTTGTCAAATATTGACTATAAAGGTGTGGGTTTATTTCTAGGCTGTTTTGTTCCATTGATCAGCATGTCTGTTTATATGCCAGCACCATGCTGTTTTGACTACAATGGCACTGTAGTATAGTTTGATATCAAGTAGTGTGATTCTTCCAACTTTGTTCTGCTTTCTCAAGACTATTATTGCTATTCAGGGTCTTTGGTGGTTCCATATACATTTTTGGAATATTTATTCTAGTTGTATGATATACTCCATTGTACTCCATTGTATCACTCCATCTTGATAGGAATTGCATTGAATCTATAGATAACTGGGTATACCATGATCATTTTGATGATGTTAATTGTTCCTATCCATGAACACAGTATATGCTTCCAATTATTTGTATCTCCCTAAATTTCTTTTTTCAATGTCTTATAATTTTCTGAGTACAGGTCTTTTATATCCTTGGTTAAATTTATTCTGGGTATTTTTATTCTTTTTTTTTTAATTCTTTATTTTATTGATTATGCAACTACAGTTGGCCCATTTTCCCCCCTCACTCCCCACCACCCTGCCCATCCCCTCCCACCCCCCTTCCCCCCTTTAGTTCATGTCCATGTGTCATAAGTTCTCTAGTGTCTACATGTCCCATACTATTCCTACCCTCCCCCTGTCTATTTTCTCCCTACTGTCTATGCTACTTATTCTCTATATCTTTTCCCCCTTCCTTCCTCCTCCTACTTCCCTGTTGCTAACC